>BPTQ01000007.1:346975330-346992886 GCA_019973895.1 Chrysanthemum seticuspe | reverse complement strand
ACCACCCTCGAGCAAAGCAAACCAAAGAAGTACTTATTGGTGTAAGAATAATGTCTTACAACCACGTTCTTGTACACACGAATTAACCAACGAATCAAGCGATTGCTAGATCTAACACAAGCCCTCGTATATGCAAAAACCAAACCGAACTCCCTAACAAATGGGGTTTTCGGCCAAGCTATGCAAAAGAAAGAGAAGAGAGGAGATCTAGGTTAATTCAATGCACAAGTGTATGAAACCCTAGAACCTACCCCTCCTTATATACTAGTAGGTAAACTTAGGGAACAAGTTAGAGGATTAGGCTTTTCTAAGCCCCTATGGCCGGCCACCAAAGCAAGCCCAAAGCCCATTCCATAACTTTTCCAAGTTTCCATTTCTAGTCCTTCTCTTTTCCATTTAACGGTCGTTAGTCATTTTTCCGTTAAATACTTAACGATCGTTAACCGGACTTAATGTGTAATAATTAATCGTAAACATAAACATTAATTATTAACTTTAATTCTCATTCGCTAATGTGTGCAATCCCGTGGTCACGAGTCCGAATCCGGACATTCACATGTTCGTAAATATATACATTTCCAACATAGGCAACCCAAGATAAACAATAGAACCTTTATTCAGATCTAAGCTGCAATAGTCAGCTTAGATTAAGTTTACAATAGTATCCAAATGTTACAAGATTAGATTAATGTCAATGAGACAATAATCATGTAAATGTAAAGACAAGACTAGATCAATGAAATGATCAGAAAGAAGAGAAGAGAGTGATACAAAAGACTGCACACTCAAGTGTGTCTAGAATAAGAGACTTATTAAATAGGGGATTAAGTTACACTAAGACCCCTCTAACGGCTATAAAAATGCTCATCAGCAGAAACAGAGAAGGCTTCAGCAGAAATGAAAATCTTGGAACTTTAAATCACTAATGCTTTGTCCACGTTTAACCCCTGTAATAAGCCTGCAATGAACATAACTTGAAAGCCATTAGCAATTGATAGAGTGACATGTTTGCCACAGATTATTACCCCAAATTTTAACATTCCCCTTAATCTGATGGGCAAACATATCAAACAATATCAATTTTTCACACAGAAATTTATGCTGATAGACAGGGAGGTTCTTTGTAAAAATATCTGCAGTTTGGTTTGAAGATCCAATCTTTTTAGCATTTATAACACCTCTAGCAATTTTTTCCCTGATGAAGTGAACATCAATTTCAAAGTGTTTTGATCTTTCATGGAAAACGGGGTTGACAGCAAGTTGTAAAGCAGATTTGTTATCACAAAAAAGATTAACAGGAAGATTGATATCAACCTTTAGATCTTTTAGGATTTTTTGAATCCAAATGATTTCACAGGCAGCAGTAGACATAGATCTATACTCTGCTTCTGTGGAAGATTTTGAAAGAGTGTTTTGTTTTTTACTTTTCCATGAGATTAAACAATCATTAAAGAAGACACAATAACCTGTGACAGATTTCCTGGTTTTCTTGCATTTGGCCCAATCAGCATCACTATATCCTTCAAGATGATTTTCAGAGTTACTGAAATTGTACCTTAGACCTTTTCCTGGAGCTCCTTTTAGATATCTCAGAACATTGAGGGCACATTCCAGATGAGATTTTAAGGGAGAATGCATATATTGTGCCAGACAATGAACTGAGTATGAGATGTCAGGTCTTGTATGGGTGAGATAGATAAGTTTCCCAAGTAACTTCTGATAACCAGTGATGTTGACGAGCAAGGGGTCATCAGCAGTGGGAATGTATGGAAGTACATAATTGGGTTCCATAGGAGTGGACACAGGTTTGCACCCAAGAAGGCCAAATTCTTTGAGGAGTTCAAGACAGTATTTTCTTTGGGAAAGACAAATGTCATTCCCAGTTTTTAAAACCTCAATGCCAAGGAAATATTTTAGATTTCCCAAGTCTTTTATATGAAATTTGGATTTTAGAAACTCTTTAAAAAGATTTATCTCATCAATACAGTTTCCAGTAAGAACAATGTCATCCACATAAACAAGCAGAGCAATAAACTTGTCATTCTCTGTTTTGGTGAACAAAGAGTGATCATTGACAGATTGGACAAAGTTATTTTCCTTTAAAACACTGACAAGTTTTTCATTCCATTTTCTAGGGGCTTGTTTTAGGCCATATAGAGATTTGACAAGTTTACAAACTTTATTTTTATTGTTCTCATTACAGAACCCCTTGGGGATGGTCATATAGATATCCTCATCAAGATCTCCATACAAGAAAGCATTGTTAACATCAAGTTGAAAAAGAGGCCATTTGTTTTTTACAGCTAAGGCAATAAGACATCTAACAGTAGACATTTTCACAACAGGAGAAAAGGTTTCATCATAGTCTATTCCTTTCCTTTGGTTATAGCCTTTAACAACTAGTCTAGCCTTGTACCTATCAACTTCACCATTGGCTTTATATTTGATTTTAAAGATCCATTTGTAACCAATGGGAGTTCTATTAGGTGGGAGATCAGTTATATCCCAAGCATGATTTTCATTTAAGGCCTCAATTTCAGAGTTCATAGCATCAACCCTATTACTGTCAAGGATAGCTTCTTCATAATAGGTAGGTTCAATACTTTTATTTAGACTAGAGGCAAAGCAGTAATTATCTTTGTTAAGATTAGAGTAATTAACAACCTTTTCAACGCCATATTTAACTTTCCCTTCAATAATAAAGTCATTAAGGTTACTGGGCAATTTGGAAATTCTGGTTGACCTTCTAGCAGTAGTGGCTGGCAAGCCTTCTTCTTGAACAGAATTTTGAGTTGAATCAGAAGATGTATCAGCAGAATCAGAAGATGCATCAGCAAGATGTGATTCATGTGATACAGTGCCCTCAGGGTGTGTATTTTCATCTATGGAAGTTGCAACAGGTTCATCATCCCTAGTGGGATGATACAACACTGTGCTATCATCATAGGAGTCAAAAAAAAATTTGTTATTTAAATCTTTAGACACATAGGTTTCAACAAACGGTTTTGACACAGTATTTTTCATTTTGAAGGGAAAGACAGTTTCATAAAATTTGACATCTCTGGAGTAAAAGATATTTTTTTGTTTCTAAGCTTAAAAGCTTATAACCTTTTTTTTCATTTGAATACCCAATAAAAAACTTTTTTCAGATCTACTACCAAATTTATCAGAGATGTTGAGAATGGTGGCATAGCATAAGCAGCCAAAGACTCTAAGGAGAGAGAGTGAAGGGTCATGCCCATACACAAAGAAGAAGGGAGACTTGCCAGATAACACTGAAGATGGTAACCTGTTTATGATATAAGCAGCAGTTAGAACACATTCAGACCAAAGATATAGAGGTAATTCCCCCTGAAACATAAGGGATCTGGCCACATTAAGGAGATGCCTATGTTTCCTTTATGCAATACCATTTTGTTGAGGTGTATAGACACAAGAGGTTTGATGTAAAATTCCTTTTTCATGAAAGAAGAGTTGAAGTTTGATATTGACAAATTCTGTCCCATTATCACTTCTGAATATCTTAACATTGTGTTCAAATTGATTAGATAGCAAATGAGTGAAGTTAACAATGGAAACATAAACATCATCCTTCCCCTTAAGCATATACACCCAGACAGCCCTAGAATAGTCATCAACAATGGTTAAAAAATATTTGTAACCCTCTCTGCTAGTGACTTTGTATGGTCCCCATACATCAAGATGAACAAGTTGACCAATTTTAGTAGATTTATGTTCACTTAGAGGGAATGGTTCCCTGGTTTGTTTGGCTTTATTGCAAGTATCACAAAGATGGTCAGATTCAGATGTGCTATCAAGTTTAAGAGTGGTTTTAAGTATATGCAGGACTTGGTCAGACGGATGACCAAGTCTTTGATGCCAGAGATTTCTAGAAACATAACAAGCAGATATGCAGTTATTAGAAGTAATCTTATATGTAGATTCAATGTCAAACATATATAACCCATTGGATTGTTTACCAACCCCCACAATCCTTTTTTGATGTAAATCCTGTATATAGCAATTAGACTCATTAAACCCAACAAACATCTTATTGTCTCTGGCGATCTTATGAACAGACAGCAGGCTAACATTGTACTCAGGGACAACCAGAACATCAAAAAGAGTTAGGTCATTATTGATTTTTAAATCACCAATTTTAGTAATTAAGGCCTGAGTACCGTTGGGATGTCCAACAGTTAGACCAAGATTTGAAATATCAACAACATTGATTAGAATTTTTGCAGATAGAGTCATGTGCTGATTTGCACCAGAGTCAACAATCCAACCAAGACTGATGTTTCCAGATACAGTTTTTGTGTTATTGTTGAAAAATTTGTTGAAGTTTATATTAAACTTGATACTGTCATTGAAGAAGGTTCCTGAGAAATTTTTGCCTGCCATTTTGGCATTAGCAGAAGACACATTTTTGTTATTAAGAAGACTTATAAGTCTGGAGAACTGGTCATTAGACAGAGAGACAGGAGAGTTGCTAGCACTATTATCAGTGATACGATTAGTTTCAGCAGAAACATTGTTACTGCTGAAGGTTTTACCATTAAGGTTCCTTTTGACATATCCAGCAGGATACCCCACAAGATCATAACATCTATCAACAGTGTGACCGGATTTTTTGCAATTAGTACATTTGAGATGCATGTTTGGTCATCTGTTGTCTGGATTGTTCCCAGCATTAGAGAAAGAATCTTTATAGAAATTGTTGTTGTTGTTAAGTCTTTTAAAAAAATTTCCATTATCAGAAGTTTTTGCAACAAAAGCTGTAGCAAAAGACAGACTTTTTTCATATAAGACATCACCAAAAGACAAACTTTTTCCAGTGGAAGAACTACCACCATCATCACCAATAGCCATAATACAAATAATAAGACACACATATATAATAAGACAAACAAAGAATCACAGACAGAGATAATAACAAGAGCAAATAGACAAATAAATAAGACTTTGTATTTAAGAAACAACAAGCACCAAGCCTGTGGACTAGGGTAAATCAGAGCAGGTATTCATACCACTCAGAGGTGGCAGATCAAGATGTTAATCTACCCGTTTGCACCTACAAAAACTTAAGTACTGTATGTTTGAAGAAGAGATAAGACTTAGACTTACAGAGAAATTTGCAGCGGAAGAACAAATCACAATTACCCTAGATTCACTTAGTCTAGGGCTAATTGTAAGTGGAAGATAACCAGTGATTACGCCAGTAGCAATAACCCCAAACCACCAATTTTTGCCGACGAGAATCAATGAGCCTGAAGCTCTGATACCATGTACGAAAGTATAGGCAACCCAAGATAAACAATAGAACCTTTATTCAGATCTAAGCTGCAATAGTCAGCTTAGATTAAGTTTACAATAGTATCCAAATGTTACAAGATTAGATTAATGTCAATGAGACAATAATCATGTAAATGTAAAGACAAGACTAGATCAATGAAATGATCAGAAAGAAAGAAGAGAGTGATACAAAAGACTGCACACTCAAGTGTGTGTAACCCTAGAATAAGAGACTTATTAAATAGGGGATTAAGTTACACTAAGACCCCTCTAACGGCTATAAAAATGCTCATCAGCAGAAACAGAGAAGGCTTCAGCAGAAATGAAAATCTTGGAACTTTAAATCACTAATGCTTTGTCCACGTTTAACCCCTGTAATAAGCCTGCAATGAACATAACTTGAAAGCCATTAGCAATTGGGGTTTTATGACAGTTAGGTTACCCAACTTTGCGACTTTGTTCGCCTAAGTTACCCAACTATTTTTTTGTTCAATTGGGTTACTGGACTATCGTTACCGGACAAATTAGGGACCGATCTATTTTTAACCTTTGATACCCGGTTGCGCGCCACGCTGGCAGCTGACGTTACTAAAGTTTTTATACAAATAAGTTACTAAACTTTGCGAATTTGTTCAATTAGGTTACTGAACTATGCAACTTAGTTAATTTAGGTTATCTTTATCGGTCACCTGAAAACATCCTCACTCACTAAACACATCGACGCCACATCATAAATTAAAAATGTTACATAAATAATTAAAAACGTAAACGTATGAAATTAAAAACTAAACATTCATAAACTATAAACCGTATTCATTCATTTAAATAAAAATGAGAATTCAACCACTAAAACCATAAGTCATGTATCCTTTATTTTTAATAATTTCCCATGAGTTAAACAATCCTGAGATCTTGTGATGTTATGAGCTACTTTTTCTTTTTTAAGCATGAAGAACTAAAACCCCTTTGAATCTTGAATAATCATATTCTTGTATTTGGGAGTTTGAGTTTTTTAATAAAATAAAAAAATTTAATTTTATTGTAATAAATTAAAAAAACTACTTTTTTTTTTTTAAATTTTATAAAAAATCAAAAATTTATAATAAAACTAAAAAAAAAAGTAATTTTAATTTTATTATAATTATTTTTTTTTTAAAAAAACTGCTTATTCTTTTAAAATGTATGAAAACGTATAAAAACGGATGAAAACGTACAACAACTTTTGATTTTTACAAGTTTCAAAGGGGTTTTGATTTGATTTAATTATAACTACTAAAACGATAAATTAAACTAATTAAACTATTCTATGAGTTTTGTGATCAAGCAAAGAGGAGAGTGCTAGCCATGTAAATAAATATATATTAGTAACCGAATTGAACAAAAAAAAGAACTTCAGTAACTTAGACGAATAAAATCGCAAAGTTGAGTAACCGAATTGAACAAAAAGCTTACGTGGACACCATCTTAAGTGGATATCCGGTTGCCTATTTTTTGGGTAACCTAAATGAACACGTTTCTGGTTTCGAGTAACCTAAATGTCAAACCCGTAAACTCCAGTAACCCAATTGAACAAAAAAATAGTTGGGTAACTTAGGCGAACAAAGTCGCAAAGTTGGGTAACCTAACTGTCATAAAACCCTTAGCAATTGATAGAGTGACATGTTTGCCACAGATTATTACCCCAAATTTTAACAAGTATTTACGTTTTGTGAGGTCTTTAATTTACAATGTGTTAGTTATGTGTCAATTATAAGTCTTATTAATCGATAGTGTCTCTTTCTAATTTCCAATATTTTCACTAGATTGTATTTGTTATATATAGAATGGTAAAACCAACTCACAACAAAAAGTACACTTGATATTTTTTCTAACTGACCTTAACACATCTTCAGGGTCTACGCAAAACTAATTCTCTAACGGAAGTTCAATAAGCAGGAATTCAGAAATTTCTATATGGATATTCGTCTAGCCTTCGTCTTGTTACCAAAATAATGCCAACTACCATTTAATGAAAAAGTTTGAAACAACTAGGCACAATATTAAAATCAACCCATTTTGGTCTTCGTTTCAAATTTTCAATACCGCTGATGGCCGCCCCAGATATAAAAATACAAAAAGCAATCAAGTGGAAATCTTCATCATCTTTACATACTTTTATTTTTTAAACATATTCCAGTTGAAAAGATAAAAATAGTAGGTAACAAGTAGTTTTCATGTTTCAAAATCAAGCTTATGTTCTTTGTATCATTATAGTTTTTCAACACATTCCAGTCACGACAATACGTAGCACTAGTTTGATAAGATGCTAAACAGTGACATCACACCGATAGTGAGACATTTATAGTAATCCGTGTAAAGTTCTGCCCAAACAATTTGAGAAAACATCTCAAAAATTAAAAGAGCATTGATTGGCATGACTACTTCATATGCCTAAACTTGTGCCTAAAAAAGAGATGATGACATGTGGCAAAATCAAAGGTAAATGTTATGAGAGAGAAATAGTGTAATCCACTTGTCAAACATTGAATTTGTTAGGCATAATATTAGTCATGTGAATTAGGTCTCCTAATCATTTTCCAAATTAAAAATAAGTATCAAGAGTACATGAAGAAGACTACTCAAAGTACCAAATCAAATCAGAGTTTAGTCCATGCTATTGAGTCAACTAATTTGCATGATTAGACATTCTCTTTATATACTAAAAGGCGTACAAGTTTTTGTAGCAAATCAAGCATTAATTGCAAACTTTCTCAACTTGGCAAAAACAGTCCCTGAGGTTCAAGTGGCGCTGCAAAATAAGTCCTGAACATTAAATGCAAAGTTTCACAACTTGGCAAAAACAGTCCCTGAGGTTTAAGCGACGTTGCAAGGTAAGTCCTGTAGAATTAATTGCTAACTATAGCAACCTGGCAAAATTAGTCCCTAAGGTTTAAGTGTCGCTACAAAGTAAATCCTTTGAAGCCAATCCCGCTGCATCGCGCGGGTTTCCACACTCGTTTAGACTAATCTGAAGTCATATCCAAATTACAAGCCAACAAAAGTTGTTCAGGTATGAATGATATCCAGAATCTAGTTGCACAATATTTATGGAACTAAAAAAGAAAAGATAACCTCGCAATATTTACAGAAAAGTGTTTGCGTCCCTCACCAACTGCCAACAAGTAATAACATTCACAAATCGGTCTTATATGATATTTCACCAGGACCATGTCAATACATTATTATTTGCTTCAAGAGAATAACCATTTAAGATCTCATCGTAAACAAGTGAATCACCATGATTCAATCTTACAAAATTCTTCCGGTTCAATTCTATTTCAGTATATTTTGAATATATAAATTTTGTAAAATGTTAAAAGAAAATCGAAGAAGCAAAAAAACTGCATCCATCAAACCCCATAATGCTTGTAAAACAAAAGCCTTGGTTACTTCTAGAATAGACAATCTCTGAGCACAAGACAAAATGGCGCGATGCCCAGAAAATTCACACCCAAAGTGAGCCTTGTCATGAGATAAAACAATAAGTTGTATACCTGACCACTATTATAAATGAATATCTACCAATAGGAGAAGTTGGAGGTGTAGCAGTTAAACTCATCAAAACCATATGCAGCCCCTCACCCACCATCGCGTATAAGAACTCATAACGACTTGCTAGAACTCGTCATATGACACCATTTGCAGTGTACATTAACCTGAGAAAGATCATATGCTCCAAGTTTCAATACAAATATAATGAAGGGAGAGAGAGAGAGAGAACAACTTTCTGAACACCCAGAGTTATCTTTTCATCTTTTAAAATGCCAAAACAACCCCTGATTTTGGTTAAGAAATGTCAAGAATATAGGTTTCCTTTTTCATGTACATTTGCTTGCAAAATACCTCATTGTAACAGAATGCTCCCTTTTGCATCACTCAAAAAGAGGAAAACAAGACGATGGATCGATTAACTCCTGGAGAGAAGAAGAAAAAAAACGCATTTTATATTTGCTCCACTGACATGGAATTTCCTTTTTCGACCAGAAAAGGGATGTGCAGGCATCCTTAACTCCTGCAACACAATGGCAACTAGATACAGTTGCCACAACTTGCAAGCTGATGGTGGTAGTGATCGTGGTCATATCAATTCCATATAGACGGGTTTCTAAACTGAGATGCCATTGCTTCTGACAAAAATTTGACGAGCGATTCTCGGCTAACTTCCTTCTCCCTCTTGAGCTCAAGATGACGAATCTGGATTAAAAAAACATCATTTTGCAACATTCTTGTTAGGGCTAGTCATTACATGGAAAAAAAAAGGTATAATCAACCATAACGTCTACTAAGAATTACCTTAACAGATCCTTCCGACATTTCAATAAGGCATTTAATGTCATGCTCTTTAGCGTAGTCGTACTGTTCCTTAGGACTAGGATCCACAATCGGAACAAACTCCGCCTGATAAAAAAATACACAATCACATATATCATTTGAAGATTTAGTAGTCACAAAGAAAAAAAAATTATAATTATAACTACAAACCTTGATATCGTCCTCCCAGAGTTCAGAAACTAGCTCCATACGCTTCTCAAGTAAACCACCTCCACCTCTTGAGCAAACTAGAACACTTTTGCTAGAATCGTTTCTGCATAAATTGTACAACACCAATTGATACAATAAGACAAGAATAGAAATATGTGGCAATTTGGACCTGTTTTTTAATTAACATGTCGAATTGGGTAACAATTGTCTCCAGCGGATCAAATATTTTAAAATGTATTAGATAATATGTCAACGGGTTAAACTGGAAAGCCACGCAAAGTCTGTTCAAAAACTTTTTGACATATTAATTATATGTCAAACTAAAAAGGCTTAAAGGGGTAAGTGTGTTGGGTCGACCGGATTCCCCATTTTTACCCGCAGTAAAAAACTATCAGTTTTGACTTGTTACCCCACCTACCAAAACCACCTATTATACGTCCTCTTGTAGTGAAGCTGAATGTTCATGAAACAAATAAACCTACCTAAAGGGTCTGCAGATATCAACAGAAGAATGTTGAATGATGGTTTCTAAAGCAAGACTAGTCCCAACTGCTCCTGGCGGATTTGATTTCTGATAGATTCAAAGTACGGCAAGATTAAATACACATGAATAGGATGAAACATGTTTCATGACTCTAGTTCCTTTATAGCAAATACAGCTACCAAATTAAAGCCTTTAATATATCTTATTTAAGGGCAAGAGCCTACATGTTCAGATTGCCACATTTGGTGAAGAAGATAATCATAACGACCACCGACAGCAAGCAAAGTTCCTTCCGTAGGAGTTCCAACACTATTATACTTCCTTAAAAATATCTACTCAGAAAACATAGAAATGCTTGCATAAGTTTTAGGGTAATCCAAGAAACATGCACCCCACTAGACAAAATTGTCTAGTTAGAAGAGGAACCAGATAGTATTCAAGCCATGCCTGAATTGTTAAAATACCACATATTAATGTACATTCTCAGGAACATCAAAGATGATTAAGAGGGTGTTTGGATGAGCATCTAAGTTCATGTTACAATAATCAACCAAGTGGTTGGTGAAAATTGTCAAAATTTGTCAGTTTGGAACTTTGGATTATTAGAGTTGTCAGTTTATATTGAAGGTGGCTAAACGGGCGCATGTCATGCGAATCGCTTTAGAAAAGGCCCAAAACGACGAAATAAATTCCTCAAACGTAACACCTCATTTATATTTAACAAATTAAATATATTATATCTATTAAGTTTTTCTTTAAAAACAATTGTAATGATTTCCAATTGAGAGAAAAAATGTGCCCGTTTGTGCCCATTTAACTTTTAATGGCAATATATGCCCATTTCAAAAAAAAGAGGGGGCTAAATGTGCCCAAATCTTTTACAATTTGCCCAAATTAGCCTATTTTTTTTTATTTTGTGCACAAATTGCCACCTCTAGTTTGGATAATCATCTAACAAATTGCTCTAGGATTCAAAGGCGGTAAAACTGAACATATACCTGGAAAAATGAATCCCTGTGATAACCCTCAGTGGGTGGAATAAGGGGATCGATGAAAACATTTTTATCAATCTTCCATATTCGCAAATACATCAAAATCTGAGAAAGTTCTTCAAGTGCCTTCATTGCAAGTGTGTCTACACTGCCATCGCAAAAACCAAATCAATATTCTTGAAAAAATATGAAGAGCTAGAAATTATTATTTTTAATGACAAACATACCAGCCCTGAAGGGCACCTCTCAATCTGGGAAGGGCATGATCTGCAATTCCACAGAACCTTAACCCCACATTTTGCAACTTATTAACGACACCTTCAGTAATATTAAGTTCCTGGGAAAGAGAAGTGGGAGCTTTAAGGACTCAAGGAAATAAAATATATTATAACCGATACACTGTAAATATCTTATGGAAAGTATGTCTTGCCCAATAAACTCGTGATTCATGTTTCCATAGAATTTTTATCCCACTAAATCATAAAACTCCCCCAATCATTATACTAGTTAAAAAATTTATAGCAACTGTAATATTACTGCCAAGTTGATAGTGGATGCTTTACATATTAGGAAAAGTAGTCTTAGTGATTTTGGCATGTTGGCTTGGCCAACATCTATATGCCCAACTTGAGAAGCATTAAAGGTAGTCCTACTTAAAAATCTTTGAATTTCCAGTGCTTCCATCGTCTGATGTCTTATGAAATTTGGATTTTTCCCTCAATAACATTCACTAAGCTATAAGCAAGAGGTGGAAATTTTGGTCCAATCGTGTTTCACATCTATAGAACCAAACTGGTTAGATAAATAAAGGGCTAAATGAAGAAACAAGTCAAAGGGTCGGACTTATAGCCTAAATAAAATCTTAAGATATTTGGTTGAAAAAATAAATTAAGACTGAGCATATAAAAATTATAATCATATTTAACACACTAACTGTTCATAAGAAATTAAAACATTTGGACAGAGTACTCCAGGTCAAATCCAACCTGGCTCGCTCGAACAGTTATTTGTTTTAACCAGGTACCCAACCCACTCATTCTTTCACCTCTACTATAACCGTAAGATAAAGTTGAGCTAGAAACCAAAGTTGAGAACTAGAAAAATATAATTTCCAACGTGTAGCTAGATGCTCTAGAAGCACATAGACATGTAAAATAAGCTGATGAATAATCGAACTGCACCTGTCTAAGTTGTCGTCTTATTACCACCCACATTGATTTCCTTTCAGTGGACTGGGGACGCAATGATCCTAATAGAGACAATAGCTTCACAGGAAAAGGCATGTAACTTTTCAGCTATTTATCAGAAACCACAAAGTTGATTATCATTCTAAGGGAAAAAAAAACAAATACTCATACTTCTGCTACTTTTTGTCTGTGGTCGGCCTTGATTCCAATCCATGACCAAATTGCTTCTAATAAATCCCCATGATTCAGATGTATGTCGCATGATTCTGGATGGAAAAACCTAGTTATGATGTCCATTGCAGCCTGCATATCAAGCAACGGGGAATTGCATTCAAAATCAAGAGTAGCATATCTAAAAGATTAGAGAAGATGATGCAGATGGGCCACAAGAAGGGAACGGTTAAGCAAAAAGAATATGTTGTGCCATCTCGTTACCTTTCTCTCATGCAATGTCATTTCCATTATAAAGGTGAAATATTCGGGCTACAAACGACCACCTAATCCATTCTTTGGTATTTGCCTATGACTAAGGTGGCAATTTCAACCCACTTTATATATAAGAGGCGATTTGGGTTATACCTTATCTCTAACAGTCAAATGGGTTGTGTCGAGAGTATCCCCCTAAAGGTGATTTTCAAATGCAAAAGTAACACCTCCTAAATCATTTTATCCCAACAATAAATTACGACTTACGACTGAAAAAACATGCTTTTCTTAACCATATTCAGCACACTAAATACTTGTAAAAAACATATTAAAAAATTGGAAACCGGGTCAATTCAATCAAACCCGTACAGAAAATCACCCATTTTGACATCTTAATCAACCGCCCGGCCCACCCATTTGACATCTCTACTCTTCTAGTGTGTGCATGTGTATGGAGACTGAAAGACCATAATACCTTAATAACCTCGGCCTCTGTCAGTGCAGAAGCACCTCCAACAACATCAAAGTCTCCCTGCATATGAGAAAACTGTGTTACTGCACATAGCCACCTTAAAATATTAAGTGTCCGCATGAAAACTATAAAGCTATCACACATAACCTGAAGATATCGATTTGGCGGGGAATGACCAATTGGTCTGCGATATACATAACATATTTCAAATCGTTTAAAAGATGACTTCTGCAAAAAATAAACAAACATAACAACGTAAGAAAATCAACAACAACAACAACAAACCCAATCCCGCCGAGGCAGGGTATGGGGGAGGTAAAATGTAGACAGATCCTACCCCTACCCCAGGATAAACCCGGGAGTAGAGAGACTGCTTCCAACGAGACCTCCGGCAAGTGCAGGTGTGCGGGTGAGATAGAAAAGAAAAGAGAGCAAAAGACAGTAAACAACAAGCCCGGCAAGTGCAAGGTGCAGAGAGCAGAAGACAGTAAACAACAACAAGCAAAAGCAGGAGACTATTTTAACAACCCAATTGATAAATGTAGACAGATCCTACCCCTACCCCACGATAAACCCGGGAGTAGAGAGACTGCTTCCAACAAGACCTCCGGCAAGTGCAAGGTGTGCGGGTGAGATGGAAAAGAAAAGAGAGCAGAAGACAGTAAACAACAAGCTAGAGGAGAAGACAGTATTTTAACAACGTAAGAAAATATCTTCAAAAAAATCCTTTAACACTTAGAGAGTATTTTATTGAGTAATGATCCATACCTGGTTTAGAACAACCCAATTGATAAATGGCAACCGCAACTCATGGCAGAGTTCTATCATGTCTCCACCATCTGTCAAAAGCTTAACAGCATTCCTTCACATATAAAACCACTTATTATTTGTTAGGATCAGGGGAGAATAATCGAGAATAATCAGTAGCAAAACAAAAGGAGATCAGACAAAAGTTTCTTGTATTACAAATAAAAGGATACAAGATGAGTGTCAATACAAATGAAAAGGATTAGCCCTTATTTATACTAATGGCTAATATGATTCTAGAAGCTTCTAACCTAAATATCCTAGATATTTCATAATATAATTTCTACTAATCTCTAGATAATTCTTCTTAAGTATCTCCTTTTCTAGATTCTTCTTAAGAAACTGCCAAAAAGACCAAAATACCCTTTACACCAAAATTACTAAACTACCCTTAGGAGGTGAAGTCACAATATCTAACAATCTCCACCTTGAGTTCAACTCCTAAGTAACACCATATCTAATTCCAAGTTCCAAAGGCTAGAGATACTAGCCAATTTCAAATCAAACGATCGATTCCCAAAAGCTATCCGAAACAAAATCGATCCAGAACAAATGCCGATAACTTCAAAACGAACAATCAAATGTTAGCCGAAAAATTCAAAACGGCTAACCGAACAAACCAATCGGCTCAAACGATCTTCACCAGCGACAATCAAATTCAGGCAACTAACTTCAAAAAAAAAAAACTGACAAACGAAGATCCAAATTTCCAGGCTGACAAATTCCAAATGATTGAACAAAATTCAAACGACCTGATTATAACCAAGTCTTCAAACACCAAATCGATCTTCAAACGCAAATACCAAATTCAAATTCTAATGACCCACTTATATAATAAGGATTACGGTCAAACATTCAAAGTACCTCACAATCTGAACCCGAGTCGTCTTTAGCAACAACCGCTACCTGACCTTTTTCCTTAAGTTTAAGACAATTGTACTTCCAATAGCCTTCCTCTTTGCAATAATTACAAATATCTCGAGGATTGGGACCTCGAGAACGTGATGATGCTCCACCTTTATCTTTACCCTTTTCAAATCGATATTGACCCCTATCACGACTTGTAGTTGATAAGCCGACAGGTTGATCTTCCAAAGTTCCCGATGCTTGATGACGAAGCTCTCGGGAATGCAAACTAGATCGAACATCTTCTAATGTGATGGTTTATTTACCAACAACAAAGGAGTTTACAAAGTTCTCATACGACGGAGGTAACGAAACAAGCAGAATAAGAGCATCATCTTCATCATCAATCTTGACATCAACATTCTTCAAATCCATCAAGATCGAGTTCAATGCATCAAGATGATCTTTTAATGATGAACCTTCTCTCATTCGAAGCGAAAACAAACGTTGCTTCAATAACAACTTGTTCGTCAACGACTTTGTCATATAAAGCTTTTCTAACTTCTTCCACACACCGGAAGCCGTTTCTTCATCCGCAACCTCGCAAAGAACCTCATCCGATAAAGATAGCAAAATAGTGGAATGGGCCTTTTCATCTTGTGAGGCATATTTTGCATCCGTCATATCAGCCGGTTTGGGGCCGGCTAGAGGTGCCCAAATACCTTGTTGTTTCAATAAGGCTCGAATTTTAATTCGCCATAAACTAAAGTTACTTTTGCCATTAAACTTCTCAATACTGACTAACGACGATGATATTTGAGAAGACATAATATTCAAACGGGTTTACTAGTGATGTTCTGTAACAAAACCTCTCACAAGACAAATTCTGATCTTCCACAACACAAATTTTGATCTTGATTTCTCCTACCTTCAAACCCGATCCAACAGCAAACACCAAATACCAAAACGAAGAACATATCCAAAATGATATCAAGATATTGAATCTTGAAAATCAACCAGAAGCTTGCTTCAAACACGATCGGTTAGCTCTGATACCAATTTGTTAGGATCAGGGGAGAATAATCGAGAATAAAAGGATACAAGATGAGTGTCAATACAAACTAGATCCTAGCAAACTAGAATAATCAGTAGCAAAACAAAAGGAGATCAGACAAAAGTTTCTTGTATTACAAATAAAAGGATACAAGATGAGTGTCAATACAAATGAAAAGGATTAGCCCTTATTTATACTAATGGCTAATATGATTCTAGAAGCTTCTAACCTAAATATCCTAGATATTTCATAATATAATTTCTACTAATCTCTAGATAATTCTTCTTAAGTATCTCCTTTTCTAGATTCTTCTTAAGAAACTGCCAAAAAGACCAAAATACCCTTTAGACCAAAATTACTAAACTACCCTTAGGAGGTGAAGTCACAATATCTAACATTATTCTCTAACTAGATGCGTACCAATGCATAGCGGCGGAAATGTAAAAAGGGCAAATAATTATAGTTGCAAAATTGTGGTCAAGTGTTTCGTGTATGAAATGGATGAATATTGTTTATTGGGTCAAGTAGTCATGAAAGGAAAGTATATGGATGTAATAATATTGGAAGGAATATGAAGTAGGGGTAGATTAGCAATTTCACAGTTCACTTTGAGAGGTTATTAAGCAAATGTGTTTTCTCTTTATATATAGTAGAGATATATGCACACGCAAGCACGCAAGCAATTGGGAATTAGAAATATCTAAAAATGACCAAAAGGGGAGCCATAAATATGAGGATACCTATTCAATTGTAGAGAATCTCCTAGCAAACACATTGCAATTATTTCCAAACGCTTTGCACAATGTAGTCTAAACACTGTAGAAGATACCTCCCAAACCAGATCACGAATTTCAGTGTCCAAATCTGTATGCTGTATAGATGAAATTTCCTGTGCACCTAATTTTGGTACTTCAGATTCATTATCTTGGTTTTTAGTATTTATTATCTCCTCACTGAAGACAGCACCCACAACTTTATCGTAGATGCTGGTGTCCTCAGAATTACGCATTGTTCGTAAGATATCTGCAAAGTGATGGGAAACATATGAAATTATAAATGGCTATGTCTACAAAACAGAGAACAAAACTAACAATAAACCAGCAAATGGAACTTTTGTTTAGAGTAATAAATGTCTAAACATTCAAACACCAATATTTTAACTCAATTCTTACAGGCATGGTAGTTTACTGATTGCATTTCCTTGGTTGAATTTTATTCAACAAGAAAAAGGGAATTTATTTATTATTTTTTTTTTTTTTGAAAGATAAAAAGGGGAATTTATTGACTGGTAACAATGAGTACGGCTGTTTGATAGAACTTTAATTTGAATATCAATTTTGTGACTGATTTCTAAGTTTCTTAATAACTAAATATCTAAGATTGATGTGAGGAAACAATCAAAACAAGAGACAAAACATCTGTATCGGTAAATATTAAAGTATACAAAGGGTAGTGAAACGTCTATAGAATGC
>BPTQ01000007.1:346668186-346959294 GCA_019973895.1 Chrysanthemum seticuspe | reverse complement strand
CAAACCTAGTGTTTACCTCTTCAACCACTTTCATCGGGACAGAAAGATCCACACCATTAGCTTTCTTACTACATTCCAACCTACGAAAGTTAGACATGTGTTTCATTGGTTCAGTAGAAGTAACACCAGCATACGATGAAGCAGGCTGTTTCAATGCATGCACACCATCCTTCTCAATACCAATAGCCCCATGTGCATTAACATTAGAAGCCATAGGACCACTTGTATCTTGAGGAGGTTTCGAATAACCGATAGAAGAAAGCATCTCCTCAAGCTCCTTCTGAGACTGCGGCACCTTAAGATGCTCAAACGAATAAGCCCCAGTAGAAGTAGTAGCATCCACTGTCCCAGTTGGTTTTAATGGTTGCCCATTCTCACCCACAAGAACAAGTTTTCCCTCTAAGATTTATTTTTCAATAGCACGAATTTTTAGTAAAGTATCGTGACCCTCAGGCATGTCATGACTAGATGCGTCATGACTAGGGCTTGAATCAAGTGAAACCGGCTCCACTTGTCCATCCGAACTTATCCCAGGCCGTGGCATACCACCAATCTCCTCTCCCAATTTCGACATCACAACAATCAAAAACCTTAAAACAAGAAGAAAATAATGTCTGGTCTTCAAACAAAACAATTAAAACCCTAGTTTAACAACTAGGGTTTATAAGCATAGGCGCGCAATAGTGATTACATGATATGGTGAAGAGATCAGGTCGGTAGAATGATTTGTAATGACAACCAAACCGATAATGATCAAACCCTAGCTAGCGATCAGAGAAAACCCAAACAAAGGGTTTCGGTGATCGCCCAAGATAACCAGCTTTTATGAAACCCTAAGAAAAAACGATACAAAGAACCCTAAAAATCAGTTGAATCGCAATAAACTGTAACAATCAATCAACACACGAATGTAATTGAGTAACTAAGACAGATTAGAAACAAGAGAACATGATTAATAGAACAGATTGTAATCGATTTTTAGGGATAGAAGGGTTTCGCAAAAGGCACCAGAGGAGATTTTTTAGCGTTGAGTTATTTCTTCGACCATTTCTTCGACCATTTGTTGAACTAGTAATCGTCTTATGCTGTATGTGCATACATATTAGACCATAAACTAGGTGTTCAACAAGGACCGCCATTCGCGTCTATCTATCAAACATTTTATGGTTCTCAAGCTATTGGCATTCTTGGATTTAAAACTTATTATGATCGAAGAACATGAAAGTTTCCTTTTATTTTAGTTGGATTAGCTAGGTTAAATAGTTTGATAAGTATTAAGCGCCCATGAAACAATATATTATAACTCTTTTTAGACATAAAAATGCATGAATGCCAGCATCAGCATGGATTAGGTTTTAGTTGGATGTTAATTTCTTCCAGTGTTCATTTGGGTTCTTTCATAAGCATTGTTAAATTTGTAGTCTCGTCTCCATATTATAACTCTTTTTAGACATAAAAATGCATGAATGCCAGCAGTCAGAAGATTAAAACACTTGAGCCTTAGCCCTTAGGTATCTCATCATGTTCATAACTAACAAAAGAATCCATTATTTAGCATATGAAGCTTCTAACGCATTCTAGTACATTCTCATGTTTAGACAGAAATAAGTACAAAAATGATAAAGATTTAGAGGATGCTAGTTTTTGTACATGTACTTCACCCCCAAAGAGGAAAAGCTATCGTGTTTGTATCTACTTTCTTTTTTCTTAAGTTTGAGAGAATATAGAAATGACACTTTTATAAAAAGATTAAATTGCAAAAATATGTGGTTTGGTCAACTTGCAGTTTCAGTCCCTATCCTTTCGAGAGTGCACTCATCGTCCTTTTTCAGAAACTTACAAGCAAGGTTGTCAAGTTCGTGATCCTACTATGGATCGTTTTTATCTTTGCAAAATCATAATCGTTGTTAGTTTATGGACATAAATTAATAGACGTATGTTAGGATCGAACTAGAATGACGGGATTGCACACTTTACGTATGAGAATTAAAGTTTAATAATTAAATATAAAATGTTGTATTTGATTATAAATTACACAAAACGACTAATGAACGTTAAGTAATTAATGGAAATTGACTAACGGTTAAAGAAAAGGACTATAGATGAAAATAGAGGTCGAGAAGCTTCCGAATTCCATTTGGGAATACAAAACCGGTCGTATAGGCTAGGGGAAACCCAATCCCACTCCAACTTGTCCTCCAAGTTTGTCATACTGTTGGATCGATGTACTCTAACCAAACTAACTTAAATAGCTTGTTAAGGTTTAATAACCTCGGATAAATCCTAAGTTATTAACAATGAAACACTGAGTAATCTTTATTAAGTACGCGGAATTTACTTAACAAATCTAAGAAGAATATAACTTTAACTTTTATTAATAACTCTAAATCTGCTTTATTATGCAGACTCTTCAACAACTCTAAAACACTAATAATAATCGTACTTTATGAATACTAAAACTCTTCTCTAAAACTCGTACTTCTAATGCCAATCTAGGGTCCTTTTATAGGCTCAAGGATAACCCTAGTCGGTTTACAATTTGTATCCTTGTACGACAAGTAATCTAAACATAGAATAAACAAAGCTTTCTATAAACGAATATAACAGTTCTTTAGCTTTGCAGTACTTTGACTTTTCCAGCACTTTAACATTCTTCAGCACTTTCATATCCCAACAATCCTCCCTTAACTTGAATTCTACTTGCTTGACTTCAAGTTCCTTTGTGAATTTATCTTTAACAGCTCCATCTTCAAGGAAAGATTGTGTCTTTGTAAACTTTGTGCTTATATCATTATTATCAAAGTATTTTGTAGAATTTATTCTTTTCAGCATCCTTGATCAGTAAGTTCTTTTCAGCAACATTCAGCATGCTCCATCTTTTCAGCAACATAAGACAGTTTGTACATTAATTCAGTTTTAAGTTCCAGTCTATTCTCATCACATCCAGGTGTGTAAACTCCTGTGAGAGGTGAATCATTGAAAATTTAATGGATTTAATGTCTCTTTACCAAAGCCATTAACTCTGGAGTAGCCAAATGTTTTGATGTGTAAGATCATGGTACATTGATAACCATATGATTTTTAGCAAATCATCAGCTATCAACAGATTTGATTTGTCTTTACCAAAAGTTGTACCCTTTTGAACTAGTTAATTCTTTCATCTATGGTGAACTAATTACCATATAATGGTTTTTCCACAGCCTTTACAACAAGCCATTTTCTTGTGGGCTAGCCAACTCTTCACATTTATTGATATGGTGAGTTGATTACCATCCAACTTATTAGCAAGTTGTCAACTAAAAACGGATTTGAGATATCTTTACCAGAGCCGTTTGCTCATGGATTAGTCAATCCTTTTGTAACCATGGTGGATTGATAACCTATTGATGTTACCATCTCAAAAACCATTTATTTCTCTTAACCTTTGTTTCAAAATATTTGTCACTTTAACAAAAGTTTTTCAAAAATCATTAACTGGTTTAAAGCTTCAAACAGTACTTTGATGAAAGTACTGTTTGATCAGCAGTACTTTGAATAAAGTACTTATATTTCAAAAAGAATTTATTCAATCAAAATTCATACAAGTTATTCATCATCATCAGCCATAGTAGTCCATCTGATAAATAATTTGATGACCATAAGAGCAATTTCATTGTCTTCTTCAACTTCCATTCCATGCTCCAGCATCCTCCTCATGATATCTGATATAAGAGGATATCTTCTATCAGCTAACATGTGAATCATTGTCCCATCTTCTAGCTCTAGAACATGTACTCCAGATTCTTCAAAGAATCTCCAGCTAACAATCTCCCAATCTTCTTGGTTTTTCCAGATCTCAGCAGTACTTGTTTCTTCAGTTTCCCAAACAGTTATAAGATCTCCAAGTAAGACTAAACCAACTCCTTCTGATGTATTATGTTCAAAATAATCTCGCACCAAATGATATAAATGAACTAAATCCACCCTATCTATTATGTGCAACAGATCCCATAACATATTGAATGTTCTGAAGCTCTCATCTTCTCTATGAAACATCAGATAACTTCCATCCTTTGAATCTACAACTTCAAAAGTAGTTATTGGAGATTTGTTCATCTTCATTTCATCATCATCTTTAGAATACTCAAATTCTACAATCCTTAAGTAATTCTTCAGTTCATCATTTGTTTCAGACCTTAACTCAACTTTCTTTAATGACTGTTGATCTTTAACTCCAGTTATTCTTTTTCTTTTTAAACTTCCTTTTCTTTCTTCTTCTTTGTGAGCATCGTCATCTTTAAAATCTTTAATATTTTCAACTTGTTTCTGATAATCTTCTCTGACAGCATCATACAATTCTTTCATATTAACATAATTCAACTTGTTCAATCCAACATATCCTCGACCTTTCAGATAAGCCATCATTGCATTTCTTTCCTTAGCAAGATTTGGTCTTCTTGGTAGAGAAGAAATAGGAAGAGGTGATGGTATAACAGCCTCAGCATTCAATTCTTCTTGCAATTTCTTAGCTGCTTCTCTATTCTGAGCTTCTTCAATTTCTTTAGCTTCTTTATCTTTAGCATTTAATACAGCTTGAATCTTTCTAGCTGCTTCTTCATTCATAGCAACTTGAGCAGCTCTTATCTGTGCTAAAGTAGGTTTCTTTTTCTTCTTTGTTTCTACCAACTTGCCCTTACCTTTATCTTTTGGATCAATAATAACTTGAGAAACTCTTGGTTGTTCCTCTTCTTGCACTCCTAGAATACTAACACCCCTTGGTTTAGATAAATCATGCAAAATTTCAGCAATGGTTTCATCATCACTTGTTGTATGTTTAGGTGTATCAGCTTCCTTTTCTGGTATAACTGTTGAAGGACCAGCTTCTTCTTCATGTAACACAGTTGAATAACCAGCTTCCTCTTCAAAATCTAATACCCTTGGAGTAATCAATTCCTGCCTATTGGTTCCTTGTTGTTGAAAAGCATTACTTTAATCTTCAGTACCTTGATTATCAGTACTTTGAACCTTAATTCTTTCTTCCTCAGTACTTTCAATGTTGACTTGTTCTTCAGTACCTTGAGATTCATTCTCCTTTTCTTCATGAAATTCAGCATCTTCTTTCAAATTTTCTTCTTCTAAATTCCTCCCCAATTGGACAGAAGAATGCTGTTTAACCTTTTTGTCTTTGGTGGTCTTCTTTAAATGCCTTCGCTTCTTCTTTTCAGCTTTGACCCATAACCTGTGATGAGTAACCAATGGCCATACAAAGTTCTTCAATCTTCTAAACTTAAGCTTCAACTTCTTAATCTAAGTAGCCTGTTTGTCAAAAGATTTCTGCAATCTGACCGTCGCCCTTGTCAAAGTATAATTATCTAACACTAATCTCTCAGGTGGTATAGGAACAGTATCTCCTCCAGAAGATGATGATAACATAGGAACATCTGGTGCTGGAGATGCCATAGGAGAAGTAGTATGATGGGATGAGGTGGGATAAACTTCAGTACCTTCATTATCATCAGAATCATGCGAAGCAGTACCTTGTGTTGAAGTTTCTTGAGATGCAGCACTTTGAGAAGCAGTACCTTCAGAAGCAGTACCTTCTCTTGTATCACTGTCTTGAGCCTCATCTCTAATAGCTTGAACAATCTCCATCATAGAAGTAGTTAATGGGGTGTGCCTTCCAGTGAAGAGATCACTTTTCCTCTCCATAAAAGTAAAAAATTTAGCTTGCTGTACCACAACAGGTAGTAGATCAGTAGGCTTTAGTACATCAGCAAGTTGTTTGTTCAGAAATACTTGAATAAACCATGGATACATTAACCATTTGGATCCATGTGAGATGTGTGAAAGCATTCCATCTAGAATCAGCTTTGAAAAGTTGAACATTCGATCTGTAGTTAATCCCACTATAGCAGATGCTATGTTAGAACTGAATTGCTCCCATGAGGTACTTTTAGCACTAATGCAATGAAGCAACACATGAACTAAAAACTTCCAGTGTGGACAGAATAAGGGTTTCCTGAATGTTTGTTCAGTTAAGGACCCTTCATAACCAAAGTCCCTAAATGTATCCCAAATAAGTTGCTTATCAAAACGAACAGCCCCTTCGTCATCATCAAACAATAAGTCTTCTCGAATAGAGGCTTCAGTAATCTTCACAGTCCTCCCAGCTACTTTAGCTTGAATAGACGAGTCATTATTCTCCATATGAACCCTAGCAGTTGCCCAAAATTATTGAATCCAGGGCTCAATGATATCTGGTTCCACTAAAAGTGCATAACTAATCGGCGATCCAGTTAAAAAATCAATGATATCATGAAAGATCACATTAGCTTCAGTCTTGTCTAAATTCGCCACCATGTTGTGTTTTGAAACTGTATTACGATTTGCCATTTATGATATATGTTCACAGAAAGTGAGATAGCGAATAATATGGGTGAAAGAGAGAGAAAAATGGAAAAGATTATAAGTGATCAATATGAGAGGGAAATTCATAGAGTAGTTATTTAGAGACGAGATTTAAAAAATCACAGCCCTTAATAACAAAGTTACCGTTAGTAGTAGTTACCCCTCAATATTACCGTTGGAACAGTACTTTGAGACGACACGTGTGCAGTACTTCCAAAAACCAGTACTTTCATAAAATCAGCAGACAGTACTTTCCCATTCTCTTCTTTTCAATAGCAAAACTTAAATATCCTCCCCTCAAACAATGCATAGGACTATACTAACACTGAATAGTCCTCCCCTTAAATGCAGCTTAGTAATTAATACCAATCTGACATAATCTCTTTGTCTTCTGTCATGCCTCCAGAACAACCACTATCAACAATTAAATGATCTTTAAGATCTTCTTCTGGGTTGCCCTGTCTAATAAGATGAAAGAGTTAGTTGCTTTGAGGAACCCAAGCCATTACTGACTTGTGTTCCCCTTGTGGAGTGACATACTTACAATCTGTAAGTATGTAGTCTTCACTGTTTTTTAAAGCATGATCCAATATTATCTTTTGATTCAAAACTTGTGGATTTTCAACAAAACTTTCTTTTTCAACAAAAATTGCCTTTTCTTTTACCACAAAATCACCTGTTTCACCAGTACGTGTTGAAAGTACTGTTTGTTCATCATCAGTACTTTCCTTCTTAACCCATTAAGTTTTAACTTCTGGTGTAGAGACCCTTGATCTAGCTACTCTTCTGGAATTGTAACTCCTTCTAGATTGATAGTAATTAGGTCTCCTAGGACTCCTATTCCAAGAGTTGTTTGGTGAAAAGTGAGCAGTACTTTGAGAAAGTACTGTATTTTGCTTAACAGTACCTTGTAAAGTGTTTGAAGGTACTGAAGGTTTTGAAAAGGGTCTTCTCTGATGAGGGTGCCTATAGTCTGGTGAGAAGTTTCTATGGTTAACCCTATTTGAATGGTTCCAAGCTGGTCGACTCTCTTTTGGTTTTTGGTTGACAGGTCTGTTCTTAGGGAACTTACTTAGGTATTCTGAATGTAAGTGACAGTCCTTAATCAACTGATCAGGACTGAAACAAACAAAACAGAGTTTTTGTTCTGTTATCCCAAAATTTCTTCTTCTATGTGTATTACCAAACCTATCCTGATTTCTAGGTGAATGATTAAAACTGTTTTGACCAAAATTATCCCAAAAAGGTTTAGTATGATTGTGAAAAGGTTTTCTTAAAGGTACTGCTGAAGGTGTAGCAGTACTTTGAGTAGTAGCAGTACTTTGAGGTGAAAGTACTGCTTGACTTTTAGCATCATCTACCTTAGGTGTCTCAACTGTTTCCTGTTGGGTTTCAGACCTAGATTGACCAATAAGCTTCTTTCTAAATTCTAGGTTGTCTACTCCAAAACGAGAAACATTAGGTCTTATGGGTTGATGACTACCAGTGGGATGTGGGACAGCATGATAACCCTTGTCTTTCTTATATTTAGGAGGTGGTTCACTGAATGATTCCTCATTACTATATGTGTCAACATAATCAATAAGCTCATCATCACTAGTGGTTATATCCTCAAAATTAGGGTCATCCATATCACTAGGTTGGTTTTCTTCTACACTACTGAAATCCATACCAAAACCTAGACCAGTCCTATTGTAAGCTCTTCTTTGTTTTTCAACATAACTAACCTGAGAAAACCAGATTCTTTCCAGGCATCAAACTTAGCTAACAAATCATCTCTCTCCTTAGTCAGTTTCTCAATTTCAGCAATCTTACAATTTAATTTCCATTCACTTAGTTTTAACTGATAATCCTGTTGTTCATATTTTTCTGCCCAAGCCATTTCATTATTTTCATGTGTTATAATTTTGGCTTCCATAGACTCTAAGGTTATTTGATAACCTGCTACCTCAGACCTAGCTTTTATACAATTATCTCTTTCAATCACATAACTATTAAGGACTTTTTGATAAAAGTCATGACAGTTTGAGCATACCTCAGAGATAGGGGATGAGCTTGGTGAAATAGCCATCATAGCAAGTAGAACAGGATCATCTTCACTCTCCATGCTCCAGTCGAAGCTTCCAAAACCATCTTTAGACTCCATAGCAGCATGTCCAGGTTCCTTATCAAAAGTTGTGCTCCATTCAAATTCTTCCACAGAATCCTCCACAGCTACCATACAGTAGGTTACTGGTTCATCATCAAACTCAGCACTCCAGTCAACCTCTGATAAATTCTCTTGAGCAACCAAAGCTTTTGTTTCTGTAATTGGAATTTCTTTAACTCTAGCTTTGGTTTCTTAGCCATCCTGTTTGCTTGATATTTAGCAAACCTACATTCCCTTGCAAAATGTCCAGTCTTTTGACAATTGAAGCATTCAATATTGGATTGTCAAAAGTTATTCCCTGTTTTGGCTTGAAGTCAATGCCTCTTCATGTCTTCTTCATGAACTTCTTTATCCTTGCAGTGATCATAGCAACTTGCCACCTGATATCAATTTCTTCAAGAGCATCCTCTTCAATCTGTGAGAGATTTTCTTCATAAGTGACAGGTAGAGAAGCTTGTTGTGCAAAGAAAGAGCATACAACTTCGTCTGAGTGGATGGTTGGCGAGGCTTGCTAAGCAGTGGGGGTAGTATAGGAACCAGTACTTTGAGCAACAGTACTTTGAGTAGGAGAAGCAGTACTTTTGGTAGAAGTACTGCCCCTCTTTTCAGATGATACAAAGGCAATACTGTGAGATTTGGAACTGGGTTGGCCATTCATCTCATGCTCATACACCTTCAGATGATTGTAAAGATCATCAAAGTCCATAACATCCAAACCAGGTTTTCCTCTGATCATTGTAGCTATTACATGCCATGTCGATGGCAGACTTCTTAAGAACTTGAGGTTAGCATCTTCAACTGAAACCACTGCTTTGTATAGCTCCAACATGCTGAGTAGATTTTGAAATATGTCATAAGCAGCATCATGGTTTTCTCTTTCTCCAACAGTGAATGTTTCAAACTGTTGCTTCAACAGATTTCTGTGCATCTTTTTGGAAGCATCATTGCCTCCAAACCTTGTCTTAAGAGCAGCCCAGAGTTGCTTGGCATCTTTAGCATCATGGAACTTGAGAAGATGACCATCTGGAATGGCAGACAAGAGAATGTTGAGTGCCTTCTCTTGATTCCTTAATGTTGCTGCTGGTAAGACTGCCTTAGGTGCTTTGGGTTGTCCAGGAACATCAATAGGTTCTGGAACTTCTTCATTACCATTGACAATTATATTCCACAGTGGTTGGTCCGTAATTGCAATGTACTGCCTCATCTTCATACTCCATAGGTCGTATTCTCCCTTCTTAATGACAGGTATCCTCATCGAGGTGATGGAAGGTGGTGGAACAGCATCAGTCGACATCTTTAGGTTTTAGGGTTTCTTCTTAGTCAGAGTTTCCACACAAGCTCTGATACCACTTGTTGGATCGATGTACTCTAACCAAACTAACTTAAATAGCTTGTTAAGGTTTAATAACCTCGGATAAATCCTAAGTTATTAACAATGAAACACTGAGTAATCTTTATTAAGTACGCGGAATTTACTTAACAAATCTAAGAAGAATATAACTTTAACTTTTATTAATAACTCTAAATCTGCTTTATTATGCAGACTCTTCAACAACTCTAAAACACTAATAATAATCGTACTTTATGAATACTAAAACTCTTCTCTAAAACTCGTACTTCTAATGCCAATCTAGGGGTCCTTTTATAGGCTCAAGGATAACCCTAGTCGGTTTACAATTTGTATCCTTGTACGACAAGTAATCTAAACATAGAATAAACAAAGCTTTCTATAAACGAATATAACAGTTCTTTAGCTTTGCAGTACTTTGACTTTTCCAGCAGTACTTTGACTTTCTCTTTAGCAGTACTTTGACTTTTCCAGTACTTTGTCAATCTTCAGTACTTTAACATTCTTCAGCACTTTCATATCCCAACACATACTATATAAACAAACTTAAGGTTAATTATTTTGTATCTCTTGTACACAATATCTAAACCCTAAACTTGTTTTGTTCTCTTTCGTTGATACCGATCGGACAAACACCCTTTAAGGGTCGATTGGCTTGTTTTTTATAAACAAAAAATTTGTGTTTTCTAAACTAGCATTTACTTTAATTCGTTAATAGTACGTGTGTACAAGAACGTGATTCAAACACGCTATCGTTTAAATCTTGGATTGAATTAGAAAACGGTAAGGGGTAGTTCATATAATCCACCTAAACCATAATTAGGGTTCATCTTATTGATTATTGAAGAATTGATTCGTGTTTTGCTAGAATAAAAAATGTACGCATACTTTTATGCTTGGTTAATTAATTTACATGTTTTATATTTCTATACGCTTTTGCATGTTTACTTTGATGCTTTGTGTGTTTAATTATGATTGTCATGTAATTAATTTCTAACAGCGGCATCACGAGCCTTGGATAATATGTAATTAATTACCAAAACACATTAAAAATGAATCTTGGATTGTGGTAACATGTTTAGTCGATTTTTTAGGGTTTATGCAAATCGAAGCCCTAATTTTTTTAGGGCCGATTGCCTTTAAATTATTTCTAGGGTTTTGGTTTTGTAATTAATTTGATTAGAAACCCAAGGATTAACATGTTATGTTTATGTACATATATATGCAATCTTGTGACAACGTGAATAATTGTTGTGTTCAATCCATGAGTGCGTGAATGTTTGTCATGGATTATTGTTGTGGTATTATGATTAATTGTTAAGTTGTACACATGTATTTTATTGATAAATCTCGAATTGGGGAAGACTCCAATTAAATTAATGAATCAGTTACTCCCTCCGTCCCTAAATAAATGTCCACTATTGACTTTTAAAGTCTTTATTTTTTAACTTTGACCTTAAATGATTTCATTTGTGTTATGTAATACTTGATGCAAAATATATGATTGTATTGGGTTTAAAATATATCTTCATTGATATAATTTTCATCAAGCATTACATAATACAAACTAAATAATTTAACGTCAAAATTGAAAAAATAAAATAAAATAAAATAAAATAAAATAAAAACTTTAAACGTCAACAGTAGACATTTATTTAGGGACGGAGGTAGTACGTGCTATGTGGTATATATTTAAGTATAGTTCATGCAATCGATACGTCGATGCATGTGGTTCACTTGCCTTTGTAAGTGAGAGCCTTAGTTAAATATATGCGTTATAAACCTAGAATTGATTATTAATAGGTTTTATCAAATAATGTTTGCATGTGGCTACATGTTTTCACATATTACTTGTTATGTTAAGTGTGTTTATTTAGTTGTTTATTTTTTATTGTTATTGCTTGTTTTTATTTATTTTGTTAGACATGTTTATAAACAAAAAGGGTAATTTTTGAATAGAAAAATAAAACGTACTAAATAATAATGCAATATGATTTGGTTTTTGAAGAGTTAAATTTTCAAGAGTTTAATTGAGTTATGACTTTTGTACCGATAGTAAGAACGGCTCACCCAATTTTGAAAAACTATATGAGAGGTATAAGGAGGGGAACGCATTAAATTGTGACCCGGAAAAAGAAGGTTTTTAATACGCTTCGCGGTGAACCGCTTCTCCGCTTCTTTTTGCGTCAAATTGGAGCTACCAAGTACGACAATTTTATGTACAAAATCATATTAAGGGTGAATTAGCTTTAATTCAATGCGCCACTTTGTGGTAATTATTCAAAACACTAAGTCTTTGGACTTATGCAAAAGTACGATACAATAGACGATAATTAAAAGTAAATTCTTTGATTGGTGATTCCAATACCTCAATCAAAACTTTGTTAATCTAATCTTAATGAATTGGTTAATATTTTATTAAAACTATTAATACGAAGTTGTATGCATGCTTCTTCGTACAAATTTTGATTACAAAAACAAAAAACTAGTACTCTTAAAATTTAAGTTTATGCCATCTAATTAAAAGAACACTTGAAGTTGCAATTTACGTCATGTGAGAGATTGGCTAGATTGCAATAGAAAAGGTAAATCTTCATATTGTGTGAGAGCTCAACTAGACACATTTACAGTTCTTTAAATTGGACGACTTAATTCAGTTGTAAGTGAGAGCTTGGACTCAAGGTATAAGAGGGGATAAAACATGATTACATTGCAATATAGTTTGGCAATGTAAATCTCATGAAGATTTAGGATTTCGAAATTGACTGCCAATTATTGTTTGACACATTACCTTGTTGAATACTTTCATTACTAGTAGATCAACTGATATAATAGAACTATGTCAATTTGGGTCCTACCTTTAAGAAAATTTTATGGTTAGTATGAATATTAACCAATGAGGATTTAATTTTCTTAAATATTTAATTATCAAAAATATTAAAATTGAATTTTGTTAATTATTTTAAATATATTAATGCAAAATTAAAACCGTAAACTAAGTTTAGTCTTTTATGGGTAAATTGATCCAGTTCTGCTCTTAAACAAATGTTTGATTGAGAAAATTTTATTGAAAAGACAAACATAGTCGCCTTTCCATGAGAGAAGAGTGAGACTTAATCCTATTTCTTTTCATAAGTGAGAAAGGTATGATAGGTTAGAATTGTCTAAATTCTAATATAACGCATAGCAAACTTTAAAAGTTAACAGAATTGCACATCTTATCTTCCATAGAGATTTCATCACCCTTATTAGGTGATTAAATTCTTTTGTAACAAATATGATATTTGGTTAACAGGAAAATATGTATGACACTTTATGAGTTATTAAAATTAGAAGCTCGACTAATTTACTGCAAAATTAGTAAAATACAAAATAGTATATTTTATCTAGTTTGTTCTGTTTTGACCATTTAAAGGTACTGCATACAATTGTTGGAATGGTAGATCTATTAAGGAAGAAATTGCATGCCCAATTTTTTAATTTAATGGCATTGATGGATAGTCCATCATTTACATAGTAGAATACACTCTTTTAATACCTAAATAACGGTTACATATGGGTGTCTTAAAGATGTAGGAAAGTAAATAGGACACTTTTAACGTTATCAAATCCAGTGGGAGTATTGTGTGTATTACTGAATAAGGAATTATTGTAATGACCTGAAATTCAGTGGGAGTTACAAGCTTTGTCATCTTGTTAGTAACCCGAATTATCTCTAAAATGTCTCAAGATAATTACTTTCAAATTGTAGAAATTTATGTTTTTTTAAGGATAGTCATGTACGTTTTCTTACTAGACAATGAAGTGGTTCTACATCTACCAATTATGCTAATATTAATGACACAATCATATTTATCACATAAAAAAATGTGCGTCATGTTGTTTATCTGCCACATGATGTTGTTACATGCACAAGTGGGAGAAATCTTTATTATGTGCAAGGTACAACACATATGAATATGATTTAAAGGATTCTCTTGACTGCAAGGTAAGAGACTAACGTTCTAATATGACTTATACATATCTAATCTAAGAAACACTTGGTGTTGCAATTTACGTTATGTGAGAGCTTAGCTAGATATCCATTTTACGTGAGATCGTATCTGTAATAAATTTACAGTTTCTAAATTAGACAAGTATTTAGAACATGTGTCAAGAAAATATATAAGACTACTATATGAAATCCTACTGCTTCTGTTTGTCAAGGGGATATGAATGCCAATGAGGTTGTGAAGCCGGTTTCACATGCGAGTATTGATGATTCGGTGTTTTGGGATGCAGGGCCTCTTGGTGTTACAAGTATTTTGAATATGCAACATTCCCCATCTACAGTTTACAGTGTCGAGGACACCACTAGGGGGCTAATCTGCATAGTGATGATGGTATTAGTATAGCTCCTAAAGCTGGAAGGGTACATGTTTCTCCACCTAAGGACAATTAACCGGTGCTACGCCAATTATTCAATCTGTTGGGGTTAATACATTACGTATGTCGTATGTTGGTGTTACAAGTGGTACGAATTCTGCTAATGAATTGACAAAGCGCAAATCAAATTCTCATAGGTTGGAGTGTAGTAAAAAATCTAATGGGATGGATCTCTCCATTCCTATGAAAGTTGTTGAGGAGGTAAACTCTAAATTTGAGAATACCCTTTATGGTAACTTCCTTGGTAAACGTATTGCTTTTCCGGTTGTTGATTATTACGTTCATAATACATGGGCCAAGTATGGTATTCAAAAGGTTATGATGAATGTGAAGGGGTTCTTTTTCTTTAAGTTTTCCACTCGTAAAGGTGTTCATCATGTGCTTGAAAAAGGACCGTGGATGATTAAGAATGCGCCAATTATTCTTAAACCGTGGACTTTGGATACTAATCTGCTTAAAGAGGATTTTACTAATATTCCGGTATGGGTTAAATTCCATGATGTGCCCCTTGCTATGTTTTCTGATGATGGTCTCAGTCTCCTAGCTACATTGATTGGTACTCCAAAAATGTTAGATTCTTATACTAGTCAAATGTGCATGGAATCATGGGGCCGAAGTAGTTTCGCTAGATGCTTGATTGAAGTTAAAGCAGATCAAGTTCTTAAGGAGAGCATCATTGTTGAGATACCATTACTTGATGGGACAGGATCTACTATTGAAAAGATTCGGGTGGAATATGAATGGAAACCGCCTCGGTGCGATACATGTAAATTGTTTGGTCATACGCTGATTGATTGTCCTAAATCTGTTCCACTTCCTACTCAGCCTAAACAGATTGTTAATGATGGTTTTCAACCTGGCGCTAACAAGAATAAGAGTAGGAATGGTGGTCCAAGCGTTACAGGTAAGGGAGGTTTACTTAAGTGGGTCCTAAATTTAGGTATCAACCTAAAGCGCCTCCTCCTGAACCCAAGAAGGTGGATTGTGCGAAGAAGACAGCCACTGATGTGGCGAGTACGAGTGGGACAAACATTGCTACATCTAGCCCTTTTGCTATACTTAATACGATCGATCTTGAGGAATCTGGAAATCATACTGATGTAGAGGTTTCTAGTAATACAATAGAAGCAAAGGAGGTTGGGTCTATCAAAACAGGTAATGTATCACAAGATCCGCTTGTGAGTGATTCAATGGTAGCTAACGCGGCTGGTCCTACCCCCATTGTTGAGAAAATTGGGGAATTTGAAAGGCTTCTTATTGATGGGAAATCTACTCTTGTTGATGATAATGGTAAGCCTATTAAAAAGGTTGATTATCAGGGTTATAATAAGGATTTCCCGGCTACTTCGTTTACTAAGAGGGTTAACCCATTCACTAAGGTGGGAGAGATTGTGGATTCTGATAGTGATGATGAGGAGGGTGTGAACACCTTTGATGAGACGAGTAATCTATTTGGTGGTGGTCATGATCGGGAAGATGACTATGGTTATGATAACTATGCAGATCAGGTTTACGATCTTCCAAGAAACTTGGATGCCTATTATGACACATATGGTATCAAGCTCCAAGGCCTTGGTAGGAAGTAATTTTATCTCCATAGGAGCCTAATGTTATATTTTGAGTAGTGGTTTATTTTCTTATATAGAGAATATGAAGTATCTTGTTATGTAAGCTTTTTGCTTATGTAATGGGTGGAGATATGGGATTCACCCATATCCTTTGTACTTAAACGTTTTTTGAAGTAATATATTTACCGGGTCTTTGACCTTTTACCAAAAAAAAAATATAATTGATGTTTAAGCGAGACACTGAGAAACATGAAGTTCGGATGAATGTATGGATTGATTGAAATTACATTAAGAGAGAATATTAACCGATGTTAGGTATATCATCATATGATTATATGGAATATAAATAGAAATTGAAGTTAGGTAAATAACGTACTATGGTTTGATAAGGATGATCACCATATGTCAAGTGTTCTTTCAAGATCTTATCTTTGATTTGATCAATGGATCCAGTGGGAGCACTCAGGCGTAAGATGGACCGAAATGGAGGAACAACGCTTCGATAATGGAGAATCATTTGAGACCGTATTGCATTTTTTAGTACAGACAACAAAGGAGAAAAAATCGAATCACTTTTCGCACGTATAGCATTTTTTGATTATGTTAAATGACGTTTTCTTTAATCATGTACCAACAGTCCAAACAAGTATGCATTTTAACTGTATAATCTAGATTAAACACTGATTATAATATGATGATACAATACACCGTGTCAATGTACGTAAGATTCACTGCTAACAAGACAGTAAAAAATACAGTATATATGTAAGGAGCGAGCAATTACATAAAGATTAAGTAGTTTTCTTCTAATACATGCATGCACGCACGTTTGTAGTTGCGGTAGTGACGATTAATTACTTGTTTAGTTTGCTAACCCACTGTCTATTTGAACCGAAAACACTCACTGATTTTATAGCATCAAATCCTTTGTATGTATGAGACGTTAACATATGATGATGTATAAGAATCAAAATTGAGATAAAAATTCTCGTGATCTATACCCTTTCTCACATGTATGTATGAGACGTTAAATATAGCTGTGGTTCATTACAAGCTCACCCAACTAGAACTTATATTTCATATCAGTGATAATGGCAAGATTTCCGGTTCTTATGTTTGCAATCCTTAGCATGGTCTTTCTTCTCACAGGTATATGATCGAACTTTTATCATTTTATGTCTATTAAAAAGACTAAATTAATCAACATAATAACACAAGAAGTGGCTTTTGAGTCTACCACTTTTCTTCAATAGTCCTCTCTCCTCTATTTTCAGTATATTTTCCAATGAAAAATTACGAATTGTGTGAGTTAAAAGGCCTGGTTATAATAATTTTATCACAAAACATGGCGCTACATATTTATAAATCATTAAGTTTACATTATCTCTATTCAGTTGCGAATAAAGAAAACAGTGTGGCGGTTGATTGTGAGGTTGAGATTGGCCTCTGTGAACTGCAATGTATGGGTGCATGTTGCATAGACAAATGTTCCAGATCACACAAAGGTGGAAGTGGGAGGTGTGACCGTGACGATCAAGGCATGTACCTTGGCTTCGGTTCTCTTTGCAAATGCAGTTATAAAGTGCAAAAGCGAAACGAATGTAAGGGGTCCATCAAGTAACAACCTAGTTACTATATGTATATGTATAAGTCCATCCTGGAACGTTGAATCGCTACGTTTTTCATATGTCAAATAATTGAAGTTAATGTTTTCTGTTCTTTCAGTTATCTTTTGATCAGCTAGTCTTTTAAATACAACCATCATAGGCAGTTGTACACAAATATTATCACTATGTAACTTATTGAAATTACCAATAGACATCATAAGTAGTTGACGTCGTCATGACAAATTTTTTAAAGGAAAAAATAACGAATTCAAAGAGACATTAGGTTTTATTCGATCTGTTTGAAGGAAAATAAATTTGACTACAACAGTATTATATACTATCAAAAATTCAAAATGCATCAAATACAGTTGGTAAATATTTGTAACGACTGTAATATTCAAGACTTGACTGAAATTCAAATCAACGGCAATCCAAACTGTGAAAAGTCTATTAAAGTTAATCAAAATATCCAAAGTTACTCATAGGCTTATTTATGTTTGTACGAATGCATAAATTTATAACAAAATTAGGTTTTACATTCAAGTTAACACTTCATTGCTTCATTTAGGTTTGATGTTTGAGTTTTGTAGTAGTTACGTTTGCTCGTAGTGGAGGTCTATCGTTGTTGCTAGTTACATGTCTGTAGCCCTTTGTTTTTATCTCACATATATCATATGATTGTGAGTGACTATTTATTTCTGTGTTTTGAAGAGCTAGTACGTTTAGTATGTTGTTTGGTCTGCCATTTGGCTCATCATGGGGAGTTTTGTTTTACAGTTTCTTCTGCTTTGCAGAAAAAATTAAAAGTCTTATAGATCTCGTTATACACTTTCAGTTTGCATCAACAAAAATTGCATATACATGTATAGTATTTTTAATATAATTTTGCATAGGGATGGCAATGGGTGAGAAAAAACCCATAACCCGCGGGTACCTGCACGTAAATGGGTGGGTAACCCCGACAGGTTTCACCCACGTGGTGGGTCGTGGGTGAAAATGTTTACCCATCGGTGGGTGGTGAGCGGGTGACGGGTAATGTATACCCGTCATGGGTAAACCCATGACACCCATGTAAAATACTCACGGGTGTACCCATCAAAATGCCCGTGGTTGTACGCGTGAACCTATTTGTGTTAAACTAAAATTTATTACACCGCTTAAAAATTTGTGAGGTTCTATGTATATATTTAATAACTTCAACTCTCTAGTAAACACGATAAGCTAACAATTTATTTACTTACAAGACCAAAAGGTGTAAAAGATCAAATCATCAAAGAAATATACATGATACATCTCAGTTTTGATAGTCAACACCAATGTTTTCAAACCCGGGTCGACCCGGCCGGTTCAACCGGTCGGACCGGTACCCGACCACTAAAACGGGTCAAAAAAACCCGGGTTTTTAAAACCGGGTCAACCGGTTAGACCCGCCGGGTTTTGAGTGACCCGGGTCATGAAACCCGGCCGGGTTTGGTTTTTTTCAAATTTTTTTTATGAAAACCGGGTTGACCCGGTTAGACCCGACGGTCGAACCGGTTGACCCGGTGATCAAACCGGTTGACCCGGTCGGAAAAAATAAAATAATAAAAAATGGAAAACCGGGTTGACCCGGCGGTCGAACCGGTTGAACCGGTCGAACCGGTGCCCGGTGACTCGACCGGGTCGATTAAAAAACCGGTTTTTAAAACATTGGTCAACACTCAAATACTCCTTCCCGGATTCTCGCTTGAAGTTCCGCTCACTAACTCATGGTCAACAAATACCCAAGGGCATGAGCATGGGTAGAATATTGTACCCACTGGTGGGTGATGGGCGGGTGGCGGGTGAAAAAAAAATCTCATGTGCGGGTGATGGGTTAGAGGTATCTATACCCATCGCCCACGGGTGCCATCCCTAATTTTGCATCAACCTTCAATTAAAATTAGATAAACATTTTTAATAGTACATATGTTCTCCTTTTTTGGGTAAAGGGTTTTCGTTGTAAATGTATTACTCCAAGAAACCGTTTAAGTACATATCATGTGGGTGAAATCCCGTATCTCAGCCCGTTACATAGGCGGAAATAAATGCACCTTTGGTGGTTCAAACTATACCTATTATAAGAATGACACCCAAACTTATGAACCTACAATAAAAAACAACCACTAACGAGAAGATTACATTTAACTCACAATGACACAAAAAATAACGATATCATTTAACTTGACCTCGAAAGTGATATCGAACATATTATAGATTGCCAACTGTTGTTCGGTTATCCAAAAGCATCATTCTCGTAACCATAATAAATGTCATAATCTTTGCCCTCAAGAAGACTTGCATTGTTTGCAACGCCACCAGTTCAATTCGATAAGGAAATCATGAATCGAGCCGTTTCATCATATACCTCTTCAACTTTACTATCCGAATTTTCATCTTGATCTCCCATTGAAGTACTAGGCATAGATGTAGATTCCAAAGCCACACCTTTTAAATGTTCGATGGTTGATCACACAACCTAACAGTCTTTTCAGTAGTATATTTATCCTTTTTCCCATTGCCATCTACTCGACTCGCCTCTTGTGCAATAATGGCTTTTTTTCTATCAATACCGCCTCTTTCGTCCACATCCACCATATTTTCTAACGAAGCAAAAGAATTTATGTAATTGTAATATTAGCACCTTTATAGCATTCATTGCCTTTCTTTTCCCTTGTGTCATGTTTGTCTCCTTATTAGGTTGAATTACTCTATAGACCATGTGAGACTTTCGAACCAATATAAATTCCACGTACGACATGCCTTTGAGTCTTTACATTCTTCAACACGTATGAGTCGATTTTCTTTGGACATTGGTCACAACATGACCAAAAACCTTGCCATTTGTACATCTTGGTGGTTTTCACTCGTACTCAATACGAATAGTGTTCATATATACCCATCACCCTATATTTTTGAAACTACCACCATGAGATTTTCTTTCAAGTCAACATCAACTCGTAAGTCAATCATAGCTCTCGCATAACTCGACCTACCCCCATTTGCACCTAACACATCATCATTTTTAACCGACCTAAATGCGTCAAAAGGGTTCAAACAACTTGCTTCTCTACTAGGCGTTTTATATTATTCTTCGTACCGCCTGTCGTAGCACCATTCTTCTTAGAAACATATTTATATACCTTTTTAGTAGACTTATACTGAAATTTAGAAACCATATTAGCTTTTTGTGATGCGTATGATATAAAGATTCATGGTAATACTAGACGTAAGTAGTTATTAGAGTAGTTTTTCATAAGTTTGATTTGTTATTCTTATAATACGTTCGGTTTGAAGTATAAATGGTACGTTTGTTTTCCCATGTATGTAACTGGCTGAAATGTGTGATTTACTCACATCTTATGTGCTTAAATGTTTTTTAAAGTAATAAAATTTACCATGTGTTAAAAATACCTTTTAACAAAATAATAATTATAATAAAATAAAGGGCTAATGACACAAAAATGTATTATAGTTGTCACTTGTTCTTTCTATATGTATCGAACAAATTTTTTTGCAATTATCTGTATTAAACTCGATTTTGGCAGCCATTTGATGTATTAAATGACCATTTTACCCCCTGTCCAGGGGGTAAAATGGTCATTTAATACATCAAATTGCCCACAAAATCGAGTTTAATACACATTATTGCAAAAAAAATTATTCGACACATTTAAAAGAAAATCATAACACCTATTATACATTTTGGTGTCATTAACCGTAAAATAAAATAAAAAAATACGGGTTTAATTATTATTATTGTTATCCTAATATCATATATTGCTAGCTGGTAACAAGTTAACAACAATTTATGTCAATATCACATTTTTGACTCATACTCATCACATGCTAGCTAGCATTTACCTTCTTTAAGGAAATGAGAAAAGAAAGATACCAGACGGTTGTCTCATCTATAATGTGCAAGGTGATAAATCTTTTCATCAATAATTGACGCGATTTTAACCCATGTGTATTCACTTTATGCTTTTATTCTACAATGATTTGAAGTTTAAAGTCGTGGATTGTTTCGAATATATGTTCTCACTTATTATAGTTAGCATAATCTAGATGCTTAAGCCTCAAACTCTATAGGACTTTAGAGTTACCAAACATTCTACTATAGTAATTAACATGGTTTTTGGATTAAATAGAGAAGCATTTTTGAAACTCTCAAGTCTATTAGTGTTCATAGTACGGAAAACACGTCTCTTCTAATCTTGTGAATTATGTTTTCATATTTTTTGAAGTTGGTTTTCTATTGCCAATGGTGGTGAGTATGTCATGGGTCTGAAAATAACTGAGCCGTGACAATGACGGAGTATATCCGATAGGTTAGAAGTAATTGAAAATTTATATAACAATATACAATTGTGATAGGATTGATTGATCTTAGAAGACGCTAAGACCCTGAACATAATTGATGAATGGAAGATGTATCTTTCCATTTAAGACTAAACATATTAATGGTGTACAATCTTGCAATGTCCAATCCAAGAAAAAGGGGTTTTGGAGTCATTCAATTATATTAAGAATGCTAAATATATTTTACAAAGCCAGTTCACTAGTGAGTAAACTGGTTAATATGGTTGATACAATTCATTATTTTATAAGAGATCACATAATTCAACAACAAAAATATAGCAAGACGGTACGTTCCAACTCCCCAACATTTGCATTATGCTAAAACTTTTTTAATGCCGTTGGACCAAAGAATCCGGATGTTTGTTGGGTAGTCTCATGGTAAAAACGTTTGAGACTATTACATTAAAACTTAGAAGGTCTTAAGTTCAATTTCTGCTATATGTAAATAACTTTAAAGCGGCCATGTCAATCTCGTGAAAAGAAAGTGTTTTACCTGGTTTGAATCCGTGTGTCGATAGTTTCAAACCCCATAAATTAGTCGGCCAAAAAATCAAAAATAATGATTATCCATAAAAACAATTTCATCCCAAGGTTTATTGTTGGATGATATACTTCCCCGTATCATATTATGTTTTATTGATAAGGTATTTATAGAGCATAAATCTTATAAACCTTAACAAACCTAAGCCCACGAACGGGTTGAGTGCTACACACGTGATTATCTTCTAATACTCACACACAGTCTAAGCAGCGAAATCACAAAAGCTTAGACTTGAGAAGAAGTCTATAATAATACATAAAAAAACCAAAGATAAAAACAAAGCTAAAGAATCAAGACTTTGAAAAAGAATCAAGAATTTTATAAAGCCATATCACAATACATAAATGTAATTTGTAAAATTAACCCATTTACTAAGGTGGGAGAGATTGTGGATTCTGATAGTGATGATGAGGAGGTTGTGAAAACCTTTGATGAGACGAATAACCTATTTGGTGGTGGTCATGATGGCGAAGATGACTATGATTATGATAACTATGCGGATCAGGTTTACGATCTTCCAGGAAATTTGGATGCCTATTATGACACGTATGGTATCAAGCTCCAAGGCCTTGGTAGGAGGTAATGTTAGCTCCATAGGAGTCTAATGTTATATTTTGGGTAGTGGCTTATTTTCTTATATAGAGAATAGGAAGTATCTTGTTATGTAAGCTTTTCACCTATGTAACGGGCTGAGATATGGGATTCACCCATATCCTTTGTACTTAAACGTTTTTTGGAGTAATGTATTTACCAGGTCTTTGACCTTTTACCCAAAAAAAAATGTAATTTGTAAAAGAGTGTTGTATCGTGGGCGATTGTACAAACTTATAACGAAGTGTTACGGTGCGCCCAATTGGTGGAGATGGCGATACTAATAGCATTTTCTTTGTAACTTAATCATGAATTCACGGCCGCTGACGGTGTCAGCAAACTTTGAGCGAATTGAGGTTTATAAGCGAGACAATGAGCCATTATTGTTTTTAGAAACCGATGACTTGTTACGGTGTGTGATTGCGAGTCATTATGGCCACGACTGTATTTCCAAAAAATTCCACACGAAAATATGGAACAATGCAAGAGTGTATATAGTTTTTGGGGTTGTGACGTCGTCAACTTATAGTTGTGACGTCGTTAGCCCGTCGACTTGATTAGGGTTAATTCTGCACCGATTATTTGTGACGGTGTCAGGCTTTAGTATGTCACTGCTTCATGGAGAGGTTGTGACGGCATCATGATACCCGCCTCAGCACATTGACTTGTCACAATTTGATTTATTTCACATTCTAGGCACTTCTGGTGACAGCGTCACGGATTCCGGTCACAAAGCTGAAACTTCTTTTTTTCTTCCGTTCTTCGTCCAAATGAGCCCGAGTTTTTATGTTTCTGTCAAAAACATTCCCAAACACCTAAAACTCAAAACGAAAGGATTTAGGTCAATAAATGATACAATGTACATTAAATTTAAGGTTAAATGACCTCTAAAAACCATGCGTATGATTTTGCACCTCATCATTATTTGATGGTTATGTTAACATATTCTCCATTTATGGATTGATTTTTCCTAAGGGATACATTTTTATCATCTACCAAGGCCATAAGTACCTTGATAGTTACCATTTCCTCATCAAATTATATTTCTCTTCATCCTTGCCCATATTATTTAATAATAAGTCATTTATATTTGGAGTAGGATAACTGTGAGGGTTGAGAGGTTTAGCCACTAGCAGTTAAGAGAGCTAGTTTGGCTTTAGCCTTCTTTATTTAGCTCTATAATAATTTTGAACCGTAGATTCTGATTGACTAGATGTAGAAGCCTCATTTGTGTTATCTTTTGGATTAGAAGCCTTGGTACTTGTAACACCTCCAAAATTTGGTACATCGGAAGACTTAATAAAGCTTTTGGGGTGCTACTGGATAGGTAAACAACACAAGCATAGGAATACAAGATAGCATAAAAAGTTTCATGAAAAAATCCCATATTTAGTTATTTGGTTACATTTATTCAAAATACCGAAAGTAAGGCCCAAAAAAAATCATAAGGTAGGTCCACAATTATTATCAGGGTTTTGGAATAATCCTCTAACCATACCCCTTCTGCCAAGCCTCCAAGAAACAAGCAATCCAAACATCAACTTAGTTACCTGAGAAAACATGCTAAAAAGGTCAGCTAACGCTGGTGAGTTCATAGGTTTAATCATAAATTCAGTAACGGACCTGATAGAGTTTATTTGCTATGTGAGACTAAGGCAGATATGCAACAAACATCCCAATCATATTCCAACAATATTCTTTCCAATAACGCAACGAGATCTCAACAGGGCCCCAAGCGACTCTATCCAGGTACCACGGCCATAGCAAAGCATAATTCAATGCTACCCTGGTCTAGGTCAGAAGTAGATAAAGAAAAAATAACCAATAACACAGCTCGACAACTACTGACTCGGCACAACCTATTAATATAGATTCGTCTTTAATACATTTTCCAATTCAATATTTTCTATCCCCGAATATGTATTACATTTCTATTTCTAAAAATATATCGTTCTCAATTTAGTTATAAGCGTTTGGTATCATCATATGTGATGTCGACTCAATGAGACTCAAATGAATGCACTATATTAAAGATAAATGCACAACACGATAATTCAATGCAATCTCTATGTGATAAGCTTTATAGTTTAATATGTTTTCAAATTAAATCGTTAAAACTTATCAAATTTTTTAACTCGATAAATTCAACCATTTACTCATCATACTTATTATTCCAAAATCATATCACAATCCTAACGAGTCATAAGGATAAGTTATCCATTAATAAGTTCGTCCAATGTACATAATGGGTTCTTATTGAGTTGGTTATCCTGATAAGTCCGTTATCTATGTGGGTTAAATATATTAATGTCAAGTCATCCGTAACCCATGCAAATGCCAAAAATGATCATTAAATACTCAATAATAACATATATAGGTAGACGTACCCTCGAAACATTTAATAACTCGTTAAAACTTTTCCATTTTAAGTCGTTAGTTCTCTTTTAAATATCGAGTAACAAGTTATGTCTTGTTATTAAATACTTAATACAAGAACTTATTATTAGTTTTCTTTTCTAGTTTTATTTATGTTTATATTTATCAAATTAAATTTCCAATTCACGTTTTGAGTTATTATCTGTCTCGAGTTCACAAGTCCGAGTCATGACTCTCGGGCTTTTATATGTCATGTCGTCCAATAATAAATTAAAGTCCATGTTACGGCGTTGTCGGGGTCAACCGAGACTAAAAAGTCACGGTAACACCGACATTGCACAAAGTTCACATATATAATATATCAAGTCCAAATAATAATTCTCGCTCGTTACCGGCCCTACACCTACGACTCGGCAACTTAACCACAACTCCAATCAATCTCCATACCAACTCAACATCAATTCTGATATCACTCATCATCAAACTTTAACCAAAACCAACGCCGAGACCCTAATGGTCTTGGCTTAACCCACGGCTACAACAAACGGACCCTAATAGTCCTTGGTCCCTTCTCGGCTTCCACCACGACAACAACACCGAACCTCTTGGTCCCGGTCATCTCCAACAACAATAATCAATCCCAAAACAACCATAACCCTGACCCCTTGGTCCTTGGTGCTTCTCGACTCAAACCCAACATGACCAAACCGGAGCCTAGTGGTCGCGGTTGGTTACCAACGCCAACAACATCCATTTACCACCTCAAAACTAACACAAAAATCATACAAACATAACAATAAAATGCACACGACAAAAATACGACAATAACACAACATAAACACAACATAAGCTCGACACACACACACGATACCAACTATTGTATTTTCGTTTTTATTTATAAAACCTTGTTTTATTTTCATTTTTCCCACATAACTCGAACCAAAATAATTCGAACGTGACTCGGGGGTCACCAAACGAGTGTAAAACTCGTTTATCTCACCTTCTTTCTTCCCGATCTAAGCTTGAAGCGACGAAACATAAAAAGTGGTGGCGAGTTTGGGTTGTTTGGGTGGCGGTAATGGTGTTTTAGGGCGTGTGGTTTAGGTAGAAATGGAGAGGGGAGTGAGGTAAACGTTTTGGTGGTGGTGCACGCTCGGCGGTGGAGCGGTGACCAGAGGTGGCAGGCGGCGGCGGTGAGGGGTAGTGAGAGAAAGTGTTGAGCTAGGGTTTGGGTGAGGAGGGAGATGAAGTAAATGTGTGTGGGGGGTGGGGGTTTTATTTTTTAATTTTGGAACTTGTGGTGTAATTGTATTTGTAATTGGGGGGGGGGGGCGCCGGCTAGCTAAAACCACGCGGACCAACGTCGTAATTTTTATTAACTTTGCCGAATTACCACTTAACGACTCGTAAATTTTATTATTCGTGACCGACAACTTTTATAATATGCACCATCGCTCTTAATTATATTTTTCTGTTAAATTTGATTATAAACACGTCCATTTCCACTTAACAAGTTCAACGTTACTATTTCTCACGTTTTTAGGTTTTTATTATGCCGACTCGAGTAGTGCCTAAAATAACGAACAATTCATCATATCATAACTCATTTAATAACATAATCATCCACGAATTTAAATTAATGATACAAACAATGATTCAAGTACGGGCTCACATAAATCAAACCGGATTTTTACATTTTGAATTATTTAGGATTATTCGTGGCGGCATATACAAACAGGATTTTAAATTTTCCGAGTTATCACAGTATTCTTTGGTGCAACAGGCCTATACTCAAACTTGTTCATTGAAACACCATTAAACTTCTTTGGATTAGCTCATTTTCGCTTCATAACTGTAAACCCATCTTTAAAACCTGAACTCTAAAACTTGCCTTCATATATCCCATTCACCACACGTTTAGGAGCAGCTTTGGGACATTTATTAAGAGAATGGCCATATAACAAGCAGGTACCAAAACGAGGGGGTTCCCACTCGTATTCAATACGAATAGACTCTTTCGTATATCCACATCCATTAAGCTTTCGAACAGCCAAAACCATATAATCAAGCAACTCATAAGACACATTAATTTCAATCAAGGCTCTTGAGTAGCTGCTCCTCCCTCATGAATCCAAACACATCTTATTCATATACGATTTTAGCATCATACGAGTACCAATCCTAGAAGTGATCAAGCTCAAACCATCTGATGTATATGCAGCCAACGGTACATCATGTAAATTCACCCAGATTGGAACACAAGATAAATCGTCTTTCAAAAGGCTTACCTCGGGTGACCACTTGTTAAGAAAGATGGGAATTTCACGAATCATACATGGACCATCACGAAGAATAGATTCCGCACCCTGAACAAACGAAAACTTAAAAAAGAAGAAACCTTTCGCGTTCATCGTAACTTTAACAATTCCATACTTTTCCCAATTCTTCCCACGAAGTGAATCAAATTTACCGAAATTGTTATTGGAATAACAATCTAAGTTGAACGACAATATTTTGGTGATCTCATTTAACTTAAACATAAATCAAAGTTAGTGGTTAAGAAGGAATTATGCTAACACTCTGAATATATCCAGGGACTTAGTACTTATGAAGTAGTATATTCTCTCTTGAATGTGTATCACATTAATTGAAAGAGATAATATTTACTCATTTGACACATTCGTTTGTATAAGCAAAGTACAAGGTGGTTACCCGTAGGATAATAGGGACGTGTTGAACATCTAACTATATTGTACACTGCTACCTTACTGCATTAAATGCTTTTATTCTTATAATGTGTCGAATCCTAGTTTAGGGGAACAATATTGACATTTTTTGGACTTTTATATTGGCTCTTGTACTTTCTTTGTCTTTCCTTAATAAGTGTTTTTTCAGCTTATCTTTCCAAAAAAGTTCCCGCCTAACATATCAGATACTCAGATATTTTTCTTAATTTTCTAAGTTCAGAATGCTCTTGCTTGTTGATGAGATCAAAGGAGTTAGTAAACTATTGCTAGTATTTACCGACTTCATCATTTTCTTTTTGGTTAAAGGACTTCAATTACCAAGATCTGTGTTAGGAAGTGGTGACACTTATACTTTGTTTATGATGAACTTTAAAGATGACTTCTTAAATGTTTATTTATTCAGGAAATTAATTACAGTTAAGATATTTTATGTTTATACCCTAGTAGGCTCTAAACTAGCCCAAGAGTAACAATATGCTTCTCGTGGATTAGTCGCACACCATAATTACAAATATAATAAAATAGAAATAGGTAGAAGTTTAATGAGTTAATGTAGGTTCTACTTCTTGTAACGAACCGACTACTGATCCTACTAGTAGTACGATTCCATCCCGGGATGACCAAGGTAAGAATAATAATTTGGTGGATGATATTAACCATGTTGATTTGAAAAACAGTTTTGATGTGCTTATGGAACAAGATTCGGTTTTGGAACCTGTGATTGACACTACGTGTACTCCTGAAGTTATCTCTAGGTCTTCCAAAACTACGCCTCCATCGCCTATAGAGAACACTCCTATTGCTGGCAAAATTGGGAAGCTTGAAAAGCTTATTATTGATGGGAAAGCTACCCTTGTGGATGGTAATGGTAAACCTATTCCGGTGGTTGATGGTGAAAGGAAGTGCAACCCATTCTCTAAGGTAGGTGAAGTGGTTGATTCAGATAGTGATGATGAGGTGTTTGAGCCAAATGATCTTATGGGCAATTACTTTTCATCAGCACGAGGACATAACGAGCTTGAAGGCTATTTTTATGATGATTATGCAGCCCAGGTATATGACTTACCTGGGCAATTTGAGGAATTTAATAATCAGTTTGATTTCAAGCTTCAAGGATGTTCGAGGAAGTAATCTTTTATGCGGATTTGTTTATTTGTTTTGCAGGTCTTTTTATGTTTTTAGTGGTTATTCAAGTTGTTGGTAACTAGTTGTTCATTTATAACATGTCATAAATGATCTAGTGGTTGTTCAAGCGGTTGCTTGAGGTTAATGTGGCATTTCAGCTACATTCCATTGTACTTTAAACGGATTTTTGGTTAATATATTTTACCATGGTGAAAGTTCCCTTTTACCAAAAAAAAAAGTTTAATGAGTTATGAACTTATGAACAAGTGGGTAAAATACACTCTGATAAGCACATAATATGAAGAAAAAAAACGTGTAAACCCAAATAAAAAGTAACAGCATCAACCACTCAAAACCCTAGCCATGTGCATCATTTTACCTATTTTGTGCTAGTTAAAGTAAAAGATAATATAGGATTCTCAATGTTTCTGCCTAAAATGTGTACAAAGGTTTCAACCATGAGACCATTCATCATCATATCATTCAAAACATAAAACATATCATGTGCAGTGATTACCCGACCCCATCTTCTATTAATACACTTCAAAAAAAAACACACACAAGACGTCCACTTGATGCGCCAAATTAAATTAAGATGGATGGAAACGAGTTGATTCACGATGTTAACTCTTTCTTTGAAAGCTGCAGTAAGGAAGTGTTGTTGGTCATCCACCCACCCATCAGACCCAACCGTGTAATATCGTGTATGCTTTGAACTACCTGAACCTAGCTTCCATATGTTTAGGTAGTCTGCTCGCGAACACGACCAAGCTTCCTTACGTACCGGATGAACAAACACTCTATGATAGGGAATTCGCTTGGCTTAGTATACATCTCACTCTTTAGTAAGTAGCTATCTACACACACATACACATGCGAACTAACTAGTCCAAAACATTCTCTATAAGTAGCTCACTCGATGTTTATTAACATCACCACATCCTATGTTCTTATCGATCTCTCCTTAATTCTTTCATCCATCTGCTCTTTGCAAAACTATCCGCTCTTTTCAAAAACCAATTCAAAATGAATTCTTTCACCGCCATTTTTCTTCTTGTTGTTGCTCCTTGTATCTCTATCACAGTGAGTGCACTCTGGCCAGTTGATCAGGCCACGACACTTATGAACCACATAATGCAAACCAATTCCAGACGTACAGTTCCGGTTACTGCTCCAGCTAAACACACCACTCATTAATAAAAACTTATTAACTGGACAATTCTTATTCTTTCGAGAATGTGAATGATACCTTGTAAAAGATGGTCTCCCAGGACAGCCGGATACAGTCAACTTCACACAATATGCCGGCAATATTGACGTAGATGAGTCCTCTGGCAGATCACTTTTTTACTATTTCGTGGAATCGCCCACTAACAGCTCAACTAAGCCACTCATTTTGTGGCTTAATGGAGGTGAAAACATACTAGCTAAGATTAGCTAGTAAGTTTTCACCTCCATTAAGCCATAAAATGAGTGGCTTAGTTGAGCTGTTAGTGAGCGATTCCAGGAAATAGTAAAAAAGTAATCTGCCAGAGGACTCATCTACGTCGATATTGCCGGCATATTGTGTGTAGTTGACAGTATCCGGCTGTCCAGGGAGACCATCTTTTACAAGGTGATCATTCACATTCTCGAAAGAATAAGAATCGTCCAGTAAATAATTTAATTTATGAGGGTTGAATTTAACTGGAGCAGTAACCGGAACTGTATATCTGGAATTGGTTTTCATTATGTGGTTAATAAGAGTCATGGCTTGATCAGTTGGACAGATTTCACTCATGGTGATAGAGACACAGGAAACAGCAAGAAGAAGAAAAATGGCAGTCAAAGATATTATTTTGAATTGGTTTTTGAAAAGAACGGATAGCTTGAGCAAAGAGCAGATAGACGATAGAAGGAAAGATCAATAAAAACTTAGGATGTGCTGATTATAACAAGCATCAAGTGAGCTACTCATAGAGGATGTTTTGGACTAGTTAGTCGGTATGTGTGTGTAGATAGCTACTTATTTCAAGAGTCACCAGCTATTGTTGGATTCTCCTATTTGTTGGAATTAGATATCAAGACATTCATATAAATAATCACAAAACATCAAAGTAATAGTGCGGAAGCGTATAGGATGTATTAACGAATAATTAATTAACATAGAACAATATGCGTACCTTTGTTGATTCTAGCCGAACAAGAATCAAATCCACAAACTAGCAACGGATGAACCCTAATTTGATTTAGTTAGGATTATGTGAATTACCCCTTACCGTTTTGTAATTCAATCCAAGATAATAACAAAAGTATGTTATTACTAAGTTCTTGTACACACGTACTAAACCGAATTAAAGTACCGCTAGTTTTTATCAAACAAATAACTTGTATTGTGGAAAATCTTTTGATCGACCCTAATGAAGGTGTCGACCGGTTTTGGAGACAAAAACACACACAAACAATTTAGGGTTTAGCTTGTGAATACAAGAGATGCAAAAACAAGACCCCTAGCCTTGTTTATATACCCAAGCAAACTTGGTGAACAAGTTTTGTCTTTGTTTCCTTTTCCCTTGGCCGATCGGTCCAACACATCCCCGAGGGATTCCGGAAACTTCCAAACTTTGCAATTAAGTCCTTTTCCATAAACATTTAACGACCGTTAGTCCATTACATTAATTACTTAACGTCCATTAGTTATTTCGTTTAATAAATAAATAAATACAACATTTATATTTAATTATTAACTTTAAATTCTCATACGTAAAGTGTGCAATCCCAAAGTCTCGAGTTCGATCCTAACTCACATCTACTAATTTATATCCATAAAACCAACAGCTCCCACTTGGATATATCTTAATAGAGTGATCACATTCGGTTAGCGTCTAGCAACACTTCGATGCCTCTAGTACAACTCGAGCAAGGCTCCTGGAAAACCTTTTAATGATTTCTCATTATTATTATCCTTTTGTTACTAATACCACGTTAAATAAAGATATGGAATTAAGTCATTCTTTATATAATTATTCTGTTTCTCGTTTGTAAGTGATTGACCAAGATTACCGAATCATCTAAACATATTTAGGGGAGATTTGGGTGCGGCCGCACAAACATCTTGTCAACCCTACGAGGGGCCCAGCAGTATTAAACTCCAAATAAATTTGAAGGAACAAATTCTATTTTGACTACAAGAATAACCCACAAACTTTGTAACATTTCTGAGAACAACCCTTATGACTACCAGTTACGTATAGCGTTAAGTTGCTCCACAGAAATGCACTACATTCATGACACTTATCTGGTATCTCAAGTCTGAGGATAACTATTCACAATTTACTTATAACAATATCCACAAAGTAAATTATGTAGTTGGGATAAGTCCTATATTCAATTCATTGAATATCATCTGAAATTGGTTTGCATTCTCATCAATATACTTTCAAGTATATTCTACCACATCTCTCAGATTTGTCTTAGTTTAATGATACTCCCATATCATTAATCGACAACGGACATTTAAAATAACTTAGTTATTTATGGATTAAACATGCAAATATAGGACAACAATATTATAAATGAAAATAAACATAATCCAAACTTTATTTCATCAAAATAATAAATGTTTTACAATATCCTTTATCCAAATACTAATCACATTTATGCATGAAACTTTTAGCTAAACGAAGTCCAATTCCATTGGCAAGTCCTACAAGCTTGTCTTTAGCTAAAGCCTTAGTGAACGGGTCAGCTAAGTTATCATCTGTGTGAACTTTCAGTAGATTTATTTCACCTTCCTGGACTTGTTCCCGAACATAGTGATACTTCCGTAGAAAATGTCTGGTGCCCTTCATGACTCCAGGTTCATTGGCAAATATGATTGCAGCAGAATTGTCACAATACATATCAATAGGCGATTCAATTGAAGGCATAACACCAAGCCCTGAAATGAATTTCCTAATCCAAACAGCCTCCATTGCAGCTTCCGAAGCAGCTATGTATTCGGCTTCTGTTGCAGACATCGCAATCGTAGTCTGCTTCTTGCTCTTCCAGTCAACTGCTCCTCCATTTATGACAAAGACATAACCCGTCTGAGACTTCGTATCATCTTTATCACACTGCCAGGACGCATCACAGTAACCTGTAATACCAAGCTCTATGTCTGGATTTCCACCATACACTAAAAACATATCTTTAGTATTTCTGAGATACTTCAGAATATGCTTAACAGCAATCCAGTGAAGTTCACCCGGATTCTGTTGATATCGACTGGTCATGTTTTGAGCGAACACCACACCTGGCCTTGTGCATCTCACAGCATACATAATAGATCCTACAGCCGAAGCATAAGGAACTTTCTGCATGCGTGCCACCTCAGCAGGTGTTGAAGCACACATATCGCTACATAAGCCATGCTTTACTTCCATCGGCAAATATCCTTTCTTGGAATTTTGCATACTGAATCTCTTCAATATTTTATCAATGTAAGCGCTTTGACTTAAACCAATTAACCGCTTTGACCTATCTCGGTAGATCTTAATTCCCAGAATGTATGCAGCTTCTCCTAAATCTTTCATGGAAAAACACTTCCCAAGATATGCCTTAACATTTTGCATGCTTGGAATGTCTTTTCCCATAATTAATATGTCATCGACATAAAGAATTAGGAAAATTACATCACTCCCACTAACTTTGTGATATACACATAGCTCATCAAAATTTTGAACAAATCCATACCTTTTGATTTCTTCATCAAATTTTTTATTCCATTGCCTTGATGCTTGCTTCAATCCATAAATGGACCTTTGAAGTTTGCATACACGGTTTGGAAATTGTGGATTCACAAACCCCTCAGGTTGCTTCATATAGATGTCTTCATCTAAGCGACCATTTAAGAAGGCGGTTTTGACATCCATTTGCCATATCTCATAGTCATAGTATGCTGCTATAGCTATGAGAATTCTAATAGCTCTAATGTCTGCTACAGGAGAAAAGGTCTCCTCATAATCAATGCCATAAGTTTGAGTAAAACCTTGCGCAACTAGACGAGCTTTATAGACGTGTACATTGCCATCCATGTCAGTCTTAATCTTATAGAGCCACTTACTCCCAACCACCGAGGCGTTTGGAGGTAAGTCAACCTCTACCCAGACTTCATTTTCTCTCATGGATTGCATTTCCCCATTCATTGCAACCTGCCATTTTGCCTTGTCAGGACTTGCCATGGCAGCTTTATAACTAGTAGGCTCTCCAAGATCTCCTAACATAGTTTCCTCAACCTCTACGTTAAGACATAGACGTTCAGGTGCACATATATTTCTTACGGATCTACGAACGGGAATCACTTCAACTTCTGGTGGAGGACCCAGACTATCAGGTTCTACCGGAAGTACGTTAGTGTTTTCAGAAGGTAATGCATCTTCATGATCATCTTCCAGATCATAAACTCTCCCACTGAATTCTTGAGATACGAGATCTCTTTCAAGAAAATCTCCATACCTAGCAACAATTACTTTATTATCAGTTGGATAGTAAAAGTAGTAACCCATAGTTTCCTTAGGGTATCCTACGAAGATACACTTTACAGATCTTTGTTGGAGTTTATCTGCTGAGTCACGTCTAACATACGCCTCGCAACCCCAGACCTTTAAATAAGACAGGCTAGGAGCTTTACCATGCCATATTTCATATGGTGTCTTATCAACCTTCTTTGTGGGAACCATATTTAGAATACGAACAGCAGATTCTAAAGCATAATCCCAAAAGGATAAAGGTATAGTAGTAAGATTAAACATAGATCGTATCATGTCCAACAATGTACGATTTCTTCTCTCAGATACACCATTTTGTTGTGGAGTATATGGAGAAGTGAGATTCTGGACAATTCCATTCTCAGCTAAGTAATCTTTAAACTCTTGGCTTAGATACTCGCCTCCTCTATCGGATCGAAGAGCTTTAATCTTCTTTCCCAATTGCAGTTCTACTTCAGCTTTGAAAACCTTAAATGTTTCAAACACCTCATGTTTATGCTTAAGTAAATAAACATAACCATAACGGCTGAAATCATCAGTAAAGGTTAAGAAGTAGCTAGCACCTCTCTTTGACACATGTCTAAGTGGTCCACACACATCAGTATGAATAAGACCAAGTAGATCAGAAGCCCTCTCCATATTGCTATGAAAAGGTTTCTTAGTCATCTTCCCAGATATGCATGACTCACATTTATCAAATGATTCATCATTGATACTTTGCAAAAGCCCTTCTTGTTGCAGCTTATACATGCGAGCCTTGCCTATATGAGCAAGTCGACAATGCCAAAGATAAGAAGAATTCAAGTCTAACTTTATCTTCTTGTTAATGCTAAACATCGAATTATTATTATTGTTAGATACATTTCCAATCATATCAATTTCAAACACACCATTCACAGTAATTGCTTTAAAATAAAATACACCATTTAAAGAAACATCAATTCCATTATGTGAAATAGTATGAGTAAAACCATCATCCAACAAAACTGAAAAGGAAACAACACCTCTAATTATAGAAGGTGCGTAATGACAATTGTTCAATAACAGTACTAATCCCGAAGGCAATACTAAACTAAACGTTCCTATGGCTTCAACAGCTGCATGTGCTCCATTTCCCACGTGCAGATATTGCTCCCCATAGGCAAGCTTCCTTTCCACTCTAAACCCCTGCAGTGTATTACAAATGTGAATACCACAGCCCGTATCATATACCCAGGAATTATTATGATTTAGAGTAAATAATTCAATGACAAATAAATTACCTGAAGAACCGGCGCCCGAGGACCGAGCGTTCATTTTATTTGTCCGCAATTCATCAAGATAGAGAGCACAGTTTCTCTTCCAATGCCCAACTGTCTTGCAATGGTGGCATGCTTGATCCTTTTTAGGATTATCCTTCCTAGGAGTAGGATACTTATTGGGTTAAGGTTGATAGGCCATCACCTGTTTGCCTTTGTCAACCTTTCCCTTACCCTTCCCCTTCTTGTTGTTCGCACGCTGCGGTTTTGGCTTATTAATCCTTCCACCCTGAATAGCAAGTACCTGGGCGGTAGGAACCTTTTGAGGCAACCCTTTCTCATAGTCAATTAGCAATGCGTGTAGGTCAGTAACTGTCTTCCCCACGCAGTGCATATTGAAATTTCTGACAAAACCATTAAAATCCTTGTTAAGGGATCGATTAATCAGATTCACAGCCATGTCATCATCATAAGTTTTGCCAAGTGCTTTTAGTTGGTCCATGTACCCTTTCATTTCAAGTACATGAGCACTTACGGGTTTACCCTCTCCCTGCCTACAGCTGTGTAACGCGTCGGTCAAGTCATAAATCTCGACGGCAGCTGGTTTCTCAAACATAGTTCGAAGTTCATTGAGCATATTAAATGGGAAATGATGTTCGAACTGCTTTTGAAGAGCAGATTCCATCGTTCCCAACATAAGACAAGCCACATCATTATGACGCTTATACTCAAGTTGCCAAGCGTCCTTTTCAGCTTGAGGAGCTTCAGGACCAGTTGGTTCAGCAGGACAAGGTTCATAAATGTATTTCAACCGGTCAGCAACTCTACAGACAATTCTCAAAGAGCGGTGCCAATCATTGAAATTCTTAGAGCCAGTCAACTTTTCTCGATCAAAAAATGTTTTGAACGCAGAAGTTAGAGCAGTGTTAGTGTTATCGGTGTTTTGAGCCATTTCTACAGAAAAAAGTTCAAGTATTAGTATTTTCGATAATACACTTTTCAAGAAAATAAATATACCCAACGGTAATATAAACATATAACCATATAATTTTCTCGAAAACTAGCATCCAAATTATCATATGTTCATTACATCAGTTGATCTGCTAGTAACGAAAATACATAATAAGGTAATATGTCGAACATTAATTGGCAAACAATTTCCAACTCCTAGATCATTATGGGATTTATATTTTCCAACGCTATTGCAAATATAAACATGTTTCATCCCATCTTATGCCATTAAGTCCAGGTCTCACTTCCTACTCAACTTAAGTGTCTAACTTAAAGAACTGCAAATATGTCCATGTAAGGTCTGACTTTACATAGAGATTTACCTCTCCATTACAATCTCGCCAAGTACTGTCATGACGTAAATTGCAACTTCAAGTGTTCCTTTTAATTAGATGGCATATTCTTAATTTAAAAGGGTACTAGTTTTGATTTTATGTGGTCAAATCAAATATGTACAAAGATGTCATGCATTCATCTTGTAGCATAAATTTAATAAAAAACTTTTTATTACCAATTCATAAAGATCAAATTATCAAGGTTTTGATTGAGGTATTGGGTTCACCAATCAAGGAATTTAGTATTAATTATCATCCATTATACCGTACTTTTGCATAAGTGTAAACACTTAGTGTTTCGGATAATTACCACCGAAGTGGCGCATGGAATTAAAACTAATTCGCCCTTAAGATGAGCTTGCACATTATATGGCTTACTAAGTAGCTCCACTCGAACTTACAGGGGGCAGAGGACCAGGTACGCGCTAAAGCACAACCTAAGACATCCATTCAGTGTGACTATGCGCACTTCTTTAAACCCCTTTTGTTAGTTCATTCGAATGGATGAGCCGTTCAGTCATTGTACAAAAGTTACCAATCAATTAAACTATTTGACAACTTAACTCTTCCAAAACAATTAAATTTCGCCATTGTTTAGTCCGTATTATTTTTCTATTCAAAATTACCCATTGCTTAAAACTGTCAAACATAATAAAAAAACAAGTAACAAATAAAAAATAACCTACTAAAAAACAGTGCGCACATAATAAACAATTTATACGTGTAAACAAGTAGCCACATGCAACTTATTCGATAAAAAACTTATTAATAATCAATATCTAGGTTAAATTAATGTATATATTAATTTAGGGTTTTCACTCCAACAATAGAAAGTGAGCCACATATATCGATTAATCGATTGCGTAAACCCTTAATTAATTTATACCAAATTGCACATAATTGATTCATTAATATATTAATTGGAGTCTTCCCCAATTCAAGATTTATCATAAATAAATATGTCTCAACAATTAAACAATATATCAAAGCAACTTATCCATGACTAACATGCATGTATAGTCATGGACATCATAACAATTATTCAAGTAAGTCACAAGATCGCATATAAAAAATTCCATGACACATAACAAATTATTCATGAATTAATCACGTAATCAATATTAATTCTATGTTTTAATAAGGTTAGCAAACAATATTTAAAACCCTAAAAAAAATTTATGTATATGTCGATATTAAAAAAAAATGGTACGCCCCAATTTTTATAAAAAAAAATCGACCAAAATATAAATTAAACATAAACCCTAGATAAACATAGCAAACAACATACAAGTATTTGTTTTATTACGCGTTTATGTAATTAATTACTCATTAAAAACTAATGACTCGTGATGCCACTGTTGGAATTAGATATCAAGACATTCATATAAATAATCACAAAACATCAAAGTAATAGTGCGGAAGCGTATAGGATGTATTAACGAATAATTAATTAACATAGAAGAATATGCGTACCTTTGTTGATTCTAGCCAAACAAGAATCAAATCCACAAACTAGCAACGGATGAACCCTAATTTGATTTAGTTAGGATTATGTGAATTACCCCTTACCGTTTTGTAATTCAATCCAAGATAATAACAAAAGTATGTTATTACTAAGTTCTTGTACACACGTACTAAACCGAATTAAAGTACCGCTAGTTTTTATCAAACAAATAACTTGTATTGTGGAAAATCTTTTGATCGACCCTAATGAAGGTGTCGACCGGTTTTGGAGACAAAAACACACACAAACAATTTAGGGTTTAGCTTGTGAATACAAGAGATGCAAAAACAAGACCCCTAGCCTTGTTTATATACCCAAGCAAACTTGGTGAACAAGTTTTGTCTTTGTTTCCTTTTCCCTTGGCCGATCGGTCCAACACATCCCCAAGGGATTCCGGAAACTTCCAAACTTTGCAATTAAGTCCTTTTCCATAAACATTTAACGACCGTTAGTCCATTACATTAATTACTTAACGTCCATTAGTTATTTCGTTTAATAAATAAATAAATACAACATTTATATTTAATTATTAACTTTAAATTCTCATACGTAAAGTGTGCAATCCCAAAATCTCGAGTTCGATCCTAACTCACATCTACTAATTTATATCCATAAAACCAACACTATTCCAACACCACATCAGAATACATAGCATCAACAAATTATCAGAGGACCGGTACCCGGTGATTCGTCAACCTATATCCTATATACATAAATATATATATCGTTTACATTGGTTTCTTAGAGTTTACTGTTTGAATTTCGTGTTCTGTTTGTTCTTATAGCGGAGGATACCTACATCTTTTTGGTCAATTGGTTTCATGACCGGTACCCCATTTACAAGGGAAGGGCTTTGTATTTAATTGGGGAGACTACACGCAGGTAAAACCATTTAGTTAGTTTGATTAAGTTTCGTATATTGGTTCAAGGAATAAAACCTTTTGATTGATTGATTGGTTATGTGGCAACAGGATATTGCATTCCTTTAACTGGCTGATTTATTCTTGATAATATATGCATTGAAAAGTATGGGTTTGGATGTCATCGAGCCATGGCATATGTTGATATTGCTACCAGAGGTAATGAAAAAGACTTGCTAGATATTTAAGATTAATTATAGCTATTAGTATTTTAATTGATACTTTGATATTTTTTTTAACAGGTTTCTAGGTACAAGGTGGTTTTCCGTGGCATAACCTACTACACGGTGTTGAGTGCTGGAGCAGGATTTGCCCCGTTTTTACACAAGACTTACAAAGTACCAGTCCAGTTAAACTTACTGAAGTAAAAAGTAGTAGTAATCACGTGGATGCTCGTTTATCTGAAAATAGCGGAGCCAACAACGAACACTTGCTCAAAGACGGGCTCCCTGGACAGCCCGTTGGTGTTAAGTTCCATTAGTAAGCTATGTTGGGTTTTACTAATCATAACAATTATAGAAAACAAGTAAACATCATCAAAGCATGCAGCGGAAGTAATAGGAATAATACTTGTAAATTAATTAACCGAATTAAAAGTATATGCGTACCTTTTGCGAATCAATGCAATTAGGGTTTATGGAAAAACCCCAAATTAGGATCAAGAACAAGAAACCCTAAACCCTAATAAATTAGGGTTTGTGAATGTCGACCAACACCTATGTCGACCCACCAATGAAATCAACCACCAAGATTCACAAGCTCAAGCGTGCTTGTTCTTCGTTCTTGTACACACGTATTAGTAGCGAATCAATGAGAAAAGCTAGTTTCTTGATCACAATAGATTAACCAAACACCTTTGTTATGCTCAAGGTCACTCGCAAATCCCTTACATGGGGTTTTGCTTCGTCGACCAAAGAACAAGAGGGAAGAAAGAAGAAGTTTGGCCTTCTATTGAAATCAAGTGTACCAAAGGATGAATACATGGGGATGTATATATAGCCTTATGGTAGATGTCAAGATTGCTATGGATCCCGATGTGGGATTCCATAATTTCGGCCAAACACAAGCCCAAAAGAGAGTTCCTAAAACCTTCTCTTGGCTTGTTAACTTTTCTTCATATCCCGTTGACATTTAACTGACCGTTAGCCAAACCTCGTTAAATATTAACCATCGTTAAGTATTTATTTCGTGACTAATAATTAATAATAATAACAGTTTTATATATTATAATTATTTACATCAATTCTCATACGTAATGTGTGCAATCCCGAAGTCTCGAGTTCGAATCCGGTCATACTAATATTAATAATTATCCATAAACCTTTCAGCTCCCACTTGGATATTACTTAATATAGTAATGACATTGGTTAGTCTAGCTTTCACACGCCAATGCCCCCAGATCAAATCGAGTATGGTCTCCTGGAAAAAACCATTTAATGATTCATCATTTTTACTTATCCTTTTGTTACTAATACTACATTAACTATGAATATGGATCAAGTCATTTCATAAGTTAATATTCTGTTTCTCGTTGTATTTGATTGAACAAGATTACCAAATCATCTGAACGTATTCCAGATAGATCTTGGGTAAGGCCTTACAAACATCTTGTCAATCCTACGAGGGGCCCAAATATAGTATTATACTTTGAAATAAATTCAAAGGAACAAATTCTCTTGACTACAAACATAACTCATGAACTTTGTAACACTTCCGAAAATAGCCCTTATAACTACCAGTTACGGATAGCGTTAGACTATCTTACACAAGTGCACTACATTCATAACAGTTATCTGGTATCTCAAGTCTGAGGATAAACACTTCATGATATACTTAATGACAAAGATCCATAAAGTATCATCATGTAAAGTTGGGATCTGTCCTATATTCAATTCATTGAATATCATGTGAATTTGGCATGTCCCACGCATCAATATAATTAAAGTATATTCTACCAAAACTCAGATTTGTCTTAATTCAATGACATTCCCACATCATTGATCGACAACGGACTTTTAGAATAACATAAGTTATTCACGGATTAAACATGCAAATATAGGATATAATATTAAGAAAATGAAAAATAAACATAACCAATATTTTATTTCATTTAAATAATATTTGTTCATAACATCCCTTATCCAAATACTAAATAGATCAATGCATGATAATACTTGTTAATGAATTATGCCTCAAGTAATGACAATCATACTTGTTGACAAGGAATAATTTCAACTAACTTTGATCTATCGGAATTTTGAGAATACTTATTTCAAGAATTCAACTAGTGAAGTTCTTGTATGTGTGCATTCAAAATATCTTGATATTGCCACATAATATTTCATAAAGTGTGTGACATCCTCAAGCACCTATTTATAACAATCAAACTTTCAAACATTTTTAAAGTTTAAAGTATTCTTATTCTTTATTGTATAATGCAACTATGCTCTTAGTTAAGCACAACTAGTTGACATGGCCATTTTCAAGGATGAAATCCTCCCATGACTAGTATTGAGTGTCATCTCAATTAAACCAGCATCATTGTATACAAACAACAATATGCTCTTTAAAATCTCCGTAAACTTCAATATCTATAGTGTAATGTTTGATGCCTTCCAAACTTTCAAGTTTGTTGGCTATGACAATTTCGCAACAATTGCTGTATTGCTCATCCATAGAATTTTGAGAGCAAATCCAGGCTGAGGAATGTAATTCTAGATTCAAACATATTCTATTAGAATATTCATTACACTAGTTATCTAATAACTTCATTAGATATCAATGTTGTCAAATCATCTTGCATTCAAGCATGATACAACAATAACATGATGTACATGAAAAATCCTTATGTCAAACAAAGATTTAATTCATGTTCTACATATCCATTTTCCAAATGATATATCATGTTCTATTAGACTCATTAATTTAATACCGCCATGTTTACTAACAATAAACATATACTCCAAGGTTGTATGTCTTATTTTCTAAATCTTTCATGTGAAGTTCCATTCCAAACTAAAACTTAACATTTAGCTTAGATGGAATGTTACTACCCACAACATATAAGATTTAAAGAAAATAAACACAATACTCCCACTAGCTTTCAGGAATACTTAGAAATTATCTTATTTTAATTTTTAAACCAAACTTTGATTTAATAGTTAAACATAAGAATCATCTCCTAGATGCATGCATATATCCATTTATGGATTCTTGCCGTTTGTACATTTCCAAAGATTATGTGAATTCATAAAACTCATTTGTATTACTTATCGTCCTCGCAAAAGCAATCACACAAGAAAGAGTTTTAATATTCCATTGTCATTTTTCATATCAATGAAAATAAGTATGACAATTATAATCATTATATATTTAATGTGTCAAGGAAAGAATATTCAATCACAGTTAATTGCTTAAATGTGATTAATAATCTTGTCACAAGTCATGCATTAAACACATGTACAATTTTGTCCATATGATTTCTACACAAAGATTTAAACCAGTAGGGTTTTCCTTCCTTTGAAGAAACTCATCATTATTAAGATAAACCAAGTTTTCAAAGTTGATTATCTTTTTGGACAGCATCTTAACATTCATAGTATGAATAATTTTCCACAATTCAAGATTAGGTAATATATCATTATGATTAACAGGTTTACCATGATCCTGTAAATCATCATATCAAATATCTGAGATATCCTTGCGGATCTATGAATGAGAATTCCATCATTTTGAGGTATATCATATTTGACCTCATCATGATATTTACTAGTGTATTTTAGAAGATTATGTGTTTTGTAATTGTAATTTAATCTCTTCAAGATCTAAACAAAACTCCCACTTGCTTTTGTAATTTAAAGACTATCTATAATTACTTTAGCAATTAGAACAACACTAAATTGTTTTCTTTTTGGGATATTACAAATCACATTAACAGTTCGTAAATCTTGTTCAATAATAACCTACTCCATAAGTAGTTTTAACAAATCAGAACTTCAATATAAGACTCAATGTGATTCATCACATTCCATACTAAAATGGTGTCTTATTAATCTTCTAGGTTTGAGTTTTATTAAGTATATCCAATCAATACTCAATTTTCTAACCTTGATAACTTTTGGAAGAAAAGAAGATATAGTTATCTTGAATCAAACAATATGACAAATGTTTGATTCTTCTAACTGAACATTCCATATACATACAGTATTTCATTAGAATTAATATTGTAAGACAATCTAACAATATTTAAGATAATCATATTCCTTTTGGCATACCTATTTACCAACTAAGACAACTTAATGGTATAATAGAATTTTTAAGCCAATTGCATACTTTATAACATGAGTATTCTTTGACTAAGTCAAAAGACATAACAATTATAATATCTTACTTTATATTATAAGTCTTTAAAAGACTTTATGTTGGTGACTTTACAAAGACACACATAAACATTTATAATTTAAAGTAATTATGAACACCACATCATGGTTTCACTTAATTTATTTTCAAGTTAATATACTACTCTATCTATTTATGTCATTCTAAAAATACATAAATATTTAAGATAGTATTACTTTACTATATTTATTTTATGTCATTCCAAGAAGTGTTCAACTTAAGAAACTGTAAAAACATCCACGCCCGATCTCACAACAAGTGGAGATTTACCTTGAGATTACAATCTAGCTAAGATCTCACTTAACCTAAAATGTAACTTCAAGTGTTTCTATAATTTGAATGACATAAGACATAAAAGTAGTCTATGCTATAATCTCGACACATGTTCTTTAAGCAAGACAATCTTATTAGAACATTAATCTCTTACCTTACGATAAAGAGAATCCATTAATCATATTTGTATGTGTTGTTCCTTTGCACACAAAAAATACTTCTCCCACTTGTGCATAGAACAACATCATATAATAGATAAACACCATGACATTCATTTGTTTATGTGAGCAATATGATAGTGTCATAGATATATAAGCATTACAAGTAGATGTAGGAGCACTTAATTATCAAGGAAACGTTCATGACAATCCTTGAGAATATGAATGTCTACATTTTTGAACGTAATGTATTATTTCAAGAAAATCTAGAAATAATCTGAGTCACTACCAAGATAATAAATCTTGTAACTCCCACTGACTTAGACAACGTTACAATAATGTCTTATTCAGTAATACACCACAATACTCCCACTGGATTTGACAACATTGTAAGTGTTGCATTGACCAGTGAAAATAGCGTGCTATTACGTTGCTACCCCTTTGTAATACCATTCGTAACAATTACTTAGGTACTAAAAGAGTGTATTCTACTCTGTAGATGATGAATCATCCATCATACTATTAACTTGAAAAATTGAGCATGCAATTTCTTCCTCAATAGGTCTACTATCCCCACAATGGTGTGTAGCACCTTTAATTGGTCAAAGCAAAACAACTAGATACAATATACTAGTTTGTCTTTTACCAATTTTGCGGTAATTAGTCTAGATTCTAATGTAATAACTCATATAATATCAAACATGTTTTCTAGTTGACCAAAATGTCATATAAGAATTCAATCACCAACAGAGGGTAATGCAATCTCTTAAGGAAAACATGGTGTGCAATTTTCTTAACTATTAAAGTTGCTATGAGTTATATTAGAATTTAGACAATTCTAATGTTCCTAACATACCTTTCTCAATCATGAAAAGGAATAGGATTGAGTCTCACTCTTCTTCCATGGAAAAGAGTTTATGTTTGTCTTTTAGTAAATTTTTCTTGATCAAACATTTGTTTGAAAACAGAACTAGATCAATTTACCAAAGCCCAAACTATGTTTACGGTTTAATGTTGCATTAATACAATCAAAAGAATTAACAAAATTCAATTTTTAGTATTTTCGATAATTAAATCTTTCAAGAAAATAAAATACCCTTAGGTTAATATTCATATTAACCATAGAATTTTCCTTGAATCTAGGACCCTCATTATCATAGTTTCACCACATCAGTTGATCTGCTAGTGATGAAAGTATAGAATAGGTAATTGTCGAAGAACAATAATTGACAAACAAGTTTTCAATTCCTAGAAAATATGGGATTTACAATTTTGCCAAAACAATTAATGCAAAACGTAAGCATGTTTTATCCCATCTTATGCCTTAAGTCATAGGTCTCACTAACTAACTTAATTAAGTTGTCTAATTTAGAAACTGCAAATCATTAAGCTGAGGTCTCACACAACAAAATAATTCACCTTGTCATTGTAATCTAGATCAAGGTCTCACATAACTAAATTACAACTTCAAGTGTTTCATATCATTAGATGGCATAAACTTAAATTTAAAGGGTACAAATTTTGACGTGTAATCAAAACTTATGTATAAAGAAGCATGCATACAACTTTATAACAAAATATTTTCGAAAACCTTACATAAGATTTTAATTTGCTAAGATTAATATCTACAAAGTTTTAATCGATGCGTTGAGAAACTTACAACTTTGCACTAAGATGCTTCGTACATAGAATGGTTATACTAGGTAGCTCCAATCGAACTCACAGGGGGCAGAGGACCAGGTAAGCGCAAAAGCATAACCTTAGACATCCATTCAGTGCGACTGTGCGCACTTCTTTTAACCCCTTTTTAGTTTGTTCTAGTGGGTGAGCCGTTCTAACCATTTAGTACAGTCGCATCAATCGATTAAAAGTTCAAGAATTAATTCTTAGATAACAAATCAGTTTCGCCATTATTTAGTCCATTTAATTTTCTATTCATAAAAACCCTTTTTGCTTACTAACATGTCAAACAATTATATAAACAAAAAAGCATTTTAATAAAAATTAAACACACTCAAATAATATACATATAACTTAACAATTAACATATGTAAAAACAATTAGCCACATGCATAATTATTTCGATAAAACCTAATAAACAATTCTAGGCGTAAAAAATGCATACATCAACTAGGGCTTTCAACTACAAGGTAGATGAGCCACATACATCGACAAGTCGATTGCGTAAGCCAAAGTCAATAGTATACCAAATAGCACATAACGAATTTTTATTAGTATAATTGAGGTCTTCCCCAATTCAATATTATCAAATAAATAAACATGTGTATATCACTTAACAATTAATCAAAAAACAATACTCCATGGCAAAACATGCATGTTTCACCATGGATTCCTCATAACAATTATAATCCCAAGATACGCATATAATCATGGCACATAACAATTATTCATGAAAACCACATAAAATATACATGCAATCCTAGGGTTTCTACATGTTTTACAAAAAATAAAACCTAATAAACAATTAAAGGGTAATCGACCCAATAATAAAAAATTAGGGTTCCAATTTCCAAAACCCTAGAAACCATAAAAGCATATAATAATCATAAAGATTCAATTTTTATGTGTTTCGGTAATTAATTACAACATATTAACGGCTCGTGATGCCACTGTTGGGTTTTACTAATCATAACAATTATAGAAAACAAGTAAACATCATCAAAGCATGCAGCGGAAGTAATAGGAATAATACTTGTAAATTAATTAACCGAATTAAAAGTATATGCGTACCTTTCGCGAATCAATGCAATTAGGGTTTATGGAAAAACCCCAAATTAGGATCAAGAACAAGAAACCCTAAACCCTAATAAATTAGGGTTTGTGAATGTCGACCAACACCTATGTCGACCCACCAATGAAATCAACCACCAAGATTCACAAGCTCAAGCGTGCTTGTCCTTCGTTCTTGTACACACGTACTAATAGCGATTTGATGTGAAAAGCTAGTTTCTTGATCACGAAACAAACCAAATACTTATTCTTTAGTTAAGCAAATCGAATCCCTATGGGAAAGAGAGTTCGACCGGCCACACAAAAGAAAGAGGGAGAAGAAGAGAAATTAGGTTTGCAAGTCACCAAGATTAGGTTTAGAATGAACACAATAGGATTGTATTTATAGTTAACCAATCTTGGAGGACAAGTTAATGTATGGGTTGGGTTATGAAACCCCAACCGATCGGCCAATCAATCCCAAAGGGATTCTAGATCCTTCCCGACTTATAATTTCATCTCTAGTCCTTTAAGTTTACATTTAACGACCGTTAGCCAAACCTCGTTAAATATTAACCATCGTTAAGTATTTATTTCGTGACTAATAATTAATAATAATAACGTTTTATATATTATAATTATTTACATCAATTCTCATACGTAATGTGTGCAATCCCGAAGTCTCGAGTTCGAATCCGGTCATACTAATATTAATAATTATCCATAAACCTTTCAAGCTAGAAACATCGATGTAGATATTCTACTATTGTAGATTAACCATCAAATTGTTTAACAAAGCCACTCATGTTAATAAGGCTCAATGGAGGTACACTAGCTGTCAAAAGAAAGTAGTGTTAATAAGATGGTATTATGTTTTAATTAGTCACTCTTGTAACTCCTTTAAAGTACTTCTTAGTTTCCAATTTGTAGAGGGATTAAGACTTGACTCATTTTCTACATCCTCATTAGTTCTTGGTGAAATCACAATATTTCAAAAAACATAAATGACTACATAAGCTATTATCTCAGGTATTCATGAACTGAACTATATACCATCTAGTGACTTCGATTTCAAAGTTATTCTCTATATATACTAAAGGTTGTTGAACAGTGTTTGACTGTTTGCAATGCAAACATTTAATGTAAAGTTTTTCAAGTTGGCAAAAACAGTCCCTGGGGTTTAAGTGTCGTTACAAAGTAAGTCCAAACATTAAATGCAAAGTTTCATAACTTGGCAAAAACAGTCCCTGAGGTTTAAGTGACGATACAAAGTAAGTCCTCTAGCATTAATTGATATCTATAGCAACTTGGCAAAATTAGTCCGTACGGTTTAAGTGTCGTTACAAAGTAAGTCCTTTGAAGCCAATCCCGCTGCATCGCGCGGGTTTCCACACTCGTTTTATCTAAAAGTTAACTTTAGTACATGCCACAAAGTACACAAGTTCAAAAAAGAAGTTGAGCCAACTAATAGAAGTCAATAAGCTTGTGTATCATACAAACTAGTATGAAAGTTCTTTTTTTTTTTTTTTTTTTGGTAAAAGGTCAAAGACCCGGTAAATATATTACTCAAAAAACGTTTAAGTACAAAGGATATGGGTGAGTCCCATATCTCAGCCCGTTACATAGGCGAAAAGCTTACATAACAAGATACTTCATATTCTCTATGTAAGAAAATAAACCACTACTCAAATATAACATTAGACTCCTATGGAGATAAAATTACTTCCTACCAAGGCCTAAAATGACTTACAAATGAGAGTCAAGTAACTACAAATGGATCACAACTTTCATAGTTTCATGTCTCCATACATATCCGTATTACCTCTTCAAAATATAAGTTCCTTTGACAATTAACGTTTTTGCGCTTATTCCCTTCAATTATTTTTTTACCTTAAATTGGAAAGATTTGTGTACATATTTGCTCTTGTCGAAATTCCAACTCTCAAAGTCATTATATGACGTGATGAAGGTAACTTCTCTACTAGGGGACGGTTTCTCTCTAGCCCTCTAGGGCGATTTCTTGAGGCATGGTCCCTAGGGCCTATTTCTTCCTAGGGTTTCAATTCTTTCAATCTAATTCATGTTTTTCCAAGAATCTATCTTAATCCGGTTAGGGTTTTGATATAGAGAGAACCCAATTTTAATTCATTCCGATTTAGGTCTGAGTTGAGATTGTTGCACGGCTTGATTTCCTTTCATTCCGTTCAGGTTTGTATTGTAATCATTGCACGACTTGTTCCCTATCATTGGCTGTCAAAACCAATTGGTTTTGTGGGTTGGATCGTGCTAGGGTTTCCTGGCCGATTAGGGGAGTTTTCGGGGGTGCGTTTGTGGTGATTTATCATCTCTTTGCAGGGGTGATCATCCTCCCTCGATGGGTTGTTGCAGCTAGGGTTGGGGTTTTGTTGGCCTTGGTTGTTTGGTGGTGCGGCTCTAGGGTTAGGGCCGGTTGATGTAACTAGGGTTTTTGTTGAGCGATTCAACATTACCTTGGTTGTGGTTCCTGCGCATGGTGGCTGATGATATTCCAATGGTACGACTAGGGTTTAGTAAACCTAATTAGGGTTTCATAAGGTTCTGGTCGTGGTGGTTACAGCCGTGAGCATGTTGTGGGTGTGTGGTTCTTGGTGAAGATTTTGTTACCAAGAGCTGGAAGTTGGTGGTGGTCCTTGGGTGGTTGCGGTGCTAATTGGGATCGCATGGCTGCAAGGTACTCGCTAGGGTTTGTTACGGCTAGGGTTTGGGTGGATTGTGGGATCCATGCAAAGTATGCCGTTGGTTGTGGTTGGTTTTCAGTTGGTTGGGGTGTATGTTTGCTGCTATTGCAGCTGGGAAGTTGGTGGTGCACTCGAGGTCAAGCAATGAAGAACATTGAAGACATAGTCACTCACCATGGAAGTGGTTCTATGAACGTGGTCGTCTTACATTTAGATTGTTTGTTTAAATGTAATCGGTTTCTATTATGTTGTTAGCAGTTTAGTGTTTGTTGCTGCGTTTAGCAGATGTATGTTGCTTTGTTACATTTGTAGAGTCAAATCGCCTATGTAACGGGCTGAGGACATGGGAGTCACCTATGTCAATTGTACTTCAAAGTTTTTTGGATATATTTACCGGGGTTTTAAGGCCCTTTTACCCAAAAAAAAAGGTAACTTCTCTACTAATGCACACTGAATGTGAAAAAGATACACATCGGACTACTGTCACGAGATATGCACATTTCTATTTCAGATTCAAACATATACGAATACAATGTATTCAATTAACACAATATCTCTATAGGAATAAACTCATGTCACTATGTAAGTGATGTTGGTCTGGATTCTTTAAACATATCACTCCATAAATTACAGTTGTAACTTGGGGCACCTTGTGTTTTGATGTTTAATTAAACTTTCGTTAAGGATATCAGTTGATGAAGTCAAGTTAACATATTACATGTTCAGAAAGCATGGTGTCTTATGTGGTGATGTTTACTTGTAGTTTGAAGACACATGTATTGCAATTCATGTCTCATTGAGGTTCGCATGAAGAAGCTAAGCAAAAAAGATATATAAGCTAAATGAATGAGATTTTACGTTCGTCAGCCACGGCATTGACACTAAATCAATGCGATGTTTTCACAAGAAGGAATTTCATATGTTTGGTACGGGTACCTATTTACCCAAAATTATTGTGTTTCGGATAATTGGTACCAAGTATACCATACTATTTAGTTAAAGTTCTATAGTATTGTATAATTTCTGTAATCTCGTGTTGACAATATATATGACCATAACAAACGTTTAATTTTGGGCCAAATAATTTCAACAAGATTCAAGAAATGTGTTGTTGTTAGTAATTGCCATCTTAGGAACTTAAAAATCATTGTTTAAGAAGGCTAATGCGGAGCCTATTCAGACCTTGACGAGTACGCCTAATGATGTTAAACTTGTAAATGAGGTACAATTGGAAAATGAGCAACTAACTCTTACCCTTTCTAATGTGGCTGGTTCGAATATTGGAAAGAGCAAGGTTAGTGATAAGGTTAGTGATGAGGATAGTGATAGTGAAGTGAAGGAGGTATTTGACGAAAATGTAGGTTTCATGGCATCAAATAGTGACGGCGAAATCAGGAGAAAGAGCATATACAAGCGTTAGAAAGATGATTATGATGATGACTACGAAGATTTGACTGAAGAGCAACTAACTTTCTATGACGCTTATGATATAAGGGTTCGTGGTCATACTAGACGTTAGTAGTTTTATTTGAGTAGTTTTCAGAAGTTTAGTTTGTCATTCTTATGGTAGGTTCGGTTTGAAACATAAAGAGTGTGTTTGTTTTCCCGTGTATGTAACTGGTTAAGATGCGGGATTCACTCACATCATATGTGCTTAAATGTTTTTTGGAGTAATAAATTTTATCGGATTTTGAACCCTTTACACAACGATGCTAGTTTATGTTGGTGATATTGTTCACAATTTGAAAGTTTGGTTAACGATAATGGTATTTTAAATAGTACATTACCCGTATTTGAAAATTTTAAAAAGTTCGTTAGTATTTTAGGTCGTTAACCTTAATAATAATCATCCTTTATGAATTTCCAACCTTTTTTACTTGAATCAGTCATTTTTTTACTTTGTTATTTGTATGTGATTTTTTTTGCGCATGCCACCAATATTCTTGCAAATATAATTGTAGTGGGTCATATTCCTTTAGCATACAGTCATTGATGTACATAGTAAAATATTTGCAATGGTTATTGGCGAGCTGGAGAATTTACTGTTATGTGTTCACATATGGCAAGGATCCATCATCTAGCTATGTGAAGAAACATATAACCTTTCAATTAGTTTCTTTAAAAAAATTTATAGCCATCACTGAATTAAGTTATAGCATCTCGATATTAAAAGTGACTGTAGCTATTTTTCTCTGAAGTGTTGGAACCACAATACGGGAACCAAATATTTGTTTTACGTTGTGAAGTAGTACGTACTCCAAATTATACCACTCACTCGCATTTTTATGAAATGTTGTTTTCCTGGGTATTGTTGCATATACTTGTTATTTTTGTGTCTCGTCTCATTCGTTGTTTTTCTTGGTACGTATAGATGGCAGACATGGAATAATACGTCGTGTTAGTGTTATTGTGTATGCATAATGCGTAAAACACGGCTTTTTTCCTTCATCTCAATTATTTTCCTATTTTTTGTTGCTCTTTATCCCAAGTACCATCTATACACTAGCTTGCTTCCTATAAAAGTAAAAAAAGCATCAATAATTCTCAAAGGTTGTCGTAACCTAAATTGAGTGAGGTAACCATTGTTTCCGTATAGGCAGGCCTGCTCAAGACAGGTGCACCGTTTCATATTCGAGCAATATAATAAAGTATGAAGACTATTAGATTAAACTTATATTTTATTTACCAAGGGTTGAAACACATTAGTTATCAGGTATATATACGTCATGTTTCATGCAAGTGGGCCTCATACTTAATGTAATTTAGTTTAGAAACTAATTCAGGTCTTTAAACACTCAAAAGTTTTATTTGCCGAATTATGTGGGATAAGAAGTTTCTAAATCTAGCTTCTATAGTTTTACGTGTTTATAATACTTGTATAACCAAATACTGTATAAAACATCAACATCTATGTATATATGAACATAGCATGTGTATGTTGTATAATACAAGATAAACAAGTATACAAGAAAATTTGAGTTTTTACACTGTCGCTTTAACGGGCCTAGTATTAGGAATCGTACAGGGCATCAAAATTCTCGAGACGACCTCCATGCACACTAAATATATATGAGAATGTAAAAATATAAAATCAATGATGTTATTACAAAAAAAAATTTAATAGATGCATAAAGGGTAAACAGAGAAGAATTGATGGTCAAATTAACTAGAGAAGTAGAAGTCGAGTTTTTATACGAGTTACAGTGTTTATATGAGAGTTTCCGGCTTTTCTTTGGAAAGCAACCAAAATGTTCACCAAACAATATTTGAGCTTTATTCTCTTTTGATACTTTGAAAACTTCTTAACATTATGACGCAATGAAATGACACAGTTGAAAGATAATACAATTAATATGTAGGGTAATAAGTCAAAAATGCGAAAAAAAATTGTCCATGCTTATAAGAAAACACATAACAACTAATAAAAAATATTAGATGAAAACTGTGTACATGAAACGGTGTCATGGACCTCCCCCATAACAAAGTCATGCTGATAACTTTAACAGTAAATGGGTGGTTCTAGTGAATTCACACGTCAACAAATTCGGGTTACAAAATTAAATTTTTCATTAGAAAACATAGGAAAACTAATAAAAAATTATTAGATGAAAACTTTGTGCATTAAATAGTGTCAAAATTCTTTTAATTTTTTTACGTCTAAAGGTTGGGGGAGAGGGGGGATTTAACTATAGTTGAGCCATAGACCTCCCCCACCTCCGCCTCTATAACAAAGTAATATAAGAAAACACATGACAACCAATAACAAAAATGATTAGATGAACACCTTTTGCATGAAATAGTGTCAAGATTCTCTTAAAGTTTTTAACGTCTAAAGGTTTAGTGCGGGGGAAAGGGGGGAGGTGTCACTAACAATAGTTGGGCCACGTGACCCCCCCCCCCCCCCCCCCAAAAAAAAAATATAACTTTTACATTAAATAGCAGATTCTAGTAATCACACATGCCAACAAATTTTCATGTTACAAACTTAAGTTGTATAAGCTGCAATCGTAAACAAACCAATACACTATCACAGTAACAAACTACCAACTGACTTAGCTCAGTTGGCCACCTGAGTTCCTTCTGGAGCTTGGGGAGGGGTTTTACCCGGGTTCGAGTCTCGCAAGTGACAAAGATATCCGGATTTTCCTCTTTGTGCGAAGCCATGAGTTCTAGAGATTTCCCTTCGCGGGTCTCTTCTAGTGGTTCGGGTCTTAGGGCCTGCTCGTTTAGATATTTTAACTCAGGGGTCGGATTTCAAGTGTAGTTCCATTCTAGAAAGTTTAAAAAATAAAAAATACACTATCACAGTATCACTTGTAATTGTATAAGGTCACTGAAACACAAACACTCATGTGGCATGGTTTTTCATACATTCACGAGTTTACTTATCTTATCTTAGTTACTTATAAAACATGCATCACTACTTTAATCTTTTAAAAGTTCTTAATTTTTGAGTAATGTTCTTTCCCTATTATACCTAAGGATGGCAAACAAATCCATACCCGATGGGGACCCTATCCCCAAACCCGATTTAACTGGAGAATCCCCGAGTTAGCCTGAGATGTGGACGGGGATGGGGAATCCCGAAATATAAAACCGAGGATGGGACAGGTATCGGGATAAGATAAATCGCAGAACCCGGCCCCCAACCCAGATCTTTCTAGTGTATAAGTATTTAGAATTTATATGTTATATCCATACTCGATTAACTTGTATATGTATATGTATATGTATATGTATATATGTTTATGAGTATCGGTATATATATATATTTTTATGTATATGTGATATTTATAGAATCAAACACCTTTGGAATTAGAAGTATAAACAACAACTACAACTTCAATGTGTTTAAAGTTGAATTGAAATTGTAATTAATTCAACTATGTGCGATGTAGGTACATTTGTTGAGACACTTTATGAGCCAAAATTATTTATATTTTCAACTAGTTTGTGGAATTTTTATGTTATTTCATAAGGGTTGAAAATCTCCGAATCCTCGCGGGGATCCCCGATCCCCATTGCGGACAGGGATAGGGTTGTAAAGCAATTCCCCGATGGGGATGAGGACGGGGATGAGGGTGGAGAGTGAAAACGGGGATGGGGATGGGAAATACAATCCCCGACGTTCCCCGCCTCATTGTCATCCCTAATTATACCCCTTATTATAAATAGCAAGTTAACACAAACTTAATATTCTTGGTCGTCTTGTTTCAAAACACACGCATTGACCTTAAAACAAACATCTAACACACCGTTTTAAAATCAATGAAAATACTTTGTAAAGTTTCAAAACACACGCATAGGCCCTAACACAAATCAGTAAGTGAGAATAATTTTTATAACTAATAATAGTTTCCAAAAAATCATACTGCTCTCTTCTATAATATACTAGACGATTACCCGTGTATAGCAATGAGATTTTTATAGAGACATGTACTTATAATGATAGTTTGGTTAAATGTTTTGTGTACGGGCAATCGTCTTAGTTGTGTTAATAACCATATACATAACTATAGAGGTGCACATTTCGTTTTTTTTAAACAGAGCCGATTTAAAAACCGATTTCGGTTTTAGTCAAATAGTCAAAACCGGTTTCACGTAAAACCAAATTTTGAGAGAGAAATTGTCCGGTTTAAGCCAAGAACCGGTTCGGTTTAAACCGGTTCAGTATAAACCGATTTTACCCAAAACCTGTTGGATTAAATTGGTTTTCAAACGGTTGACTAATTCAAACCGGTTTCTAAACCGACAGTTCGGTTTTCCCTAAAAATCCAGTTTTTGAAAACCGGTTTCGGTTTTTTCCGATTTGGTTCATGAACCGTTTTTTTGTTCTACATAACTACATAAGCTCAACCGTTATTGGGCCATTGGGCTAAAACATTACAGCATAACCCTTGGAGTTTTGGACCATCTTATTGGGCTTAAGCAAACGAAAATAAGTTAATAACTAAAGTACTGTTAATGTCTTAATGATGAATGATTTCATATTCATTACATCATTTTCTTGGTCATATTCCTGCAAGAATAACTGCTCTTAGTGGAAGCTATTATCCACACAGCTTTGTTTACCATGTAATTCCATAGTATAATTCTATTATGTGATCATTGCGTTGACATTGACTCACTGCTAACAAATTTAGTATCATTGATTTATACATTATAAGCTTTTATTTATAGTGTAATACAACATGTGAAAAATAATGTGTACATAATATACCTTTTTTTTTTCTTTTTTTTTTTAAACTTATTTGATTATTTCCAATCTAGTTTGGGCAAAAATTTGAAGACAAGCCGAATAAATTTCATTGACTGTAAAACTTGCATCAACTTTAACTATTCAACATACATATTTAGAGATACTCGGATTGATTGTATTAGGCTTGCGATATCCAAATGCATGAATTCAGATTTTGTGTATATAAGTTGGCAAAATGTGAACCAAACAATTTTCTAACAAAAATTTATAAGTTATGATGATAAAAGACCAGTTCAACTTTCATGATATACTTTATTTCCTAGTGGAAAATTATACATCAACAGTCTTTAACATTCAACCTACGAGCTCCGTTAATCAGTATTCCTAGTCTACATTAACTATTTAAAAGTAAAAGAAAAAAACTAAAAAAATGTTAGATTTTCTTGAAAGAAGTTGAAGTATTAGTCTTTAACATTTCACCTACGAGCTCCACTAAGATATGCCTGAACTTTCTGCTAAGCCACAAACAAATGAGAACACAAGAACTTAAAAAAGATCAACAAGTTTTCAACATATTACCAGCCCAGCTAAGCAAAATTAGGCTCATTTCCATTCGTTAGTAATATTCGTTGCTCAAATAACCTCTATATAAACAATTGTTTTCCAAACTTAACACCAAGCTAATTTTTCATTACTTTCAAGGCTTTTTCTTCCATTTGACAAAAGCTCAAAGTGACGTGAAATGGCTTTGATGAACACACAATTACTAATTCAGATAACCATAATTGGCGCTATATTGGCAGTTGGATCAAGTAACCCTAACGTCCAACAGGGTCCCCAAAATTGGAACTTTGGGTTCAACTATACCAATGAGCCTTTTAGACACCCGAATCCTTTTCAGAATTCTAGAAGAGTCATTGTTGGTGGTTCTGATAATTGGCGTTTTGGCTTTAACTACACTGAATGGGCTCGTACGAATGCCCCATTTTACTTCAACGACACTCTAGGTATGTATCTCTATCATGCATGCACCATTTATTTTCGAAGTCCCTTTTCTTCATTGAAATGGTAGAAAAAAATGAGTTCGAGTTATAATTGTATCAAGCGAAAACCTTGTCACACTTTACAAGCGACATGCCATATTTACTCACATTTTGATGTTAAATATGTTACAGTTTTTAAATATGATCCGACAAGTGATATCAACATACATCCACATAGCATTTATTTGCTACCAAATCTTTGGAGCTTTTTGAGGTGTGATTTAAGATGGGCAAAACGTATAGCAAACACGTCTCAAGGTGCAGGAGAAGGGTTTGAATTCGTGCTTAACAAATGGAAGCCATATTACTTTGCTTGTGGAGAAAGCAACGGTTTTCATTGCCAATCTGGAATGAAATTTTTTGTGATGCCATCGTTTCGTTGGCAATAAACTCTCCAAAAAAGTCGAAGAGATTAATAATCTGTTTATTTGTGTTTAATAACTTATAGTTTTCAATTATCCACTTTATTTTTAAAGTCACCATTAATACGCTAAATTCTGGTATTTAGTATTTGTGATGTTTATTAGAACGAGAAAAGTTCAATAATATAGATCCAATATGAAAAAAAAAAAAAAAAAAAAAAAAAAAAAAAAAAAAAAAAAAAAACTGGCAATTCGTTTTTTGATTGAAAAAATAATAATTTTCACTATTTTTTAAAAATCAGATATTTCGCAAACCATTAATCGTTACACAAAACGAATCATATCATCTTACTATAAAAGGGCACTTCTATATATACTTTCGACAAAGTTTTTTTGATTTTTTTTTTCAATTACGTCTGCAAAAATCACATATGATTTGTATCACAAATCATTATGAAATCACATGTGATTTGTGATACAAATTCACATTTAAGTTTTCCAGACGTAACTGAAAAAAAAAAAAAAAAAAAAAAAAAAAAAAAAAACCTTCTTCGAAAGTATATCGATATGCCTTTCTACTGAAAGAAAAAAAAATACTCATCGCGATGTATATTTTTTTTTTCACTTGATGATTTATCGTCTATAAGATATTTTATTTTTAAAAAAGATGTGAAAAGTGAGTTTTTTATTTTTGATAAAAAGAAAATGAATTGTTAGAATTACTATATTGGATATTTATTTAAGGGAGATTTTCATATATATATATAACTCATTTGTTTCAAAATTTCATATATATCCAAACTAACTTGAAAATTTCATATGTATCCCTCATTTGGTTTAAAATTTCACATATATCTAACCTAACTTGAAATTTTCATATATATCAAATCTAAAACTTCAAATTTTCATATATGTCCAAATACCCAATTTATATATAATTAAAACCTTAAAATACATATTAGTACACATGGGTTACGAATATTATTATGATCCGTAATAAATAATTTCATAACACAAAACATATGTATAATTCATTGCTCCAAATATAATATATATATCATAAAATGTAACATATTGGATTTCACAAACACATCATATAACAATATATGGTTCGAATATGAGTAGGGAGTTTAGAGAGAGAAAGTAGAATGGGAGCCTTTCTAGAGAGAGAAAGTAAACAAAAGAAAGAAGGTTAGATTAATGAAAGGTCCAACCCTCTACCTTGGGAGGTAGAGGGTATTTATAGTTACACACTAAACGTCCTCCTTCGGACTGTGGATCAGGCATACAGTGGGTAAAGACCCGTCCGTCCTCCACGGTGTTACACTACGCTAAACTAGGCTAATGATTAACTAGGGGGGAGCAAACGACCCGAACGGACCGGACCGACCGACGGACCGACCGAGACCTGACCGGACTGACCACATTCGGTCCGGTCCTCGGTCTATGCATTTGGGCTAATTCGGTCCTCGGTCCGATCGGTCCGGTCCGGTCCGGTCCGGTCCACAAACCGACTATTTTGGCCTTAGTAGACTCCAAACGGTCCGGTCCGACCGACGGACCGACCGAGACCGGACCGGACCGACCACATTCGGTCTCGGTCTCGGTCCCGGTTTTTACCTTTATTCGGTCTTCGGTCTTGTCGGTCTGGTCCGGTCCCGGACCGATGCTCGCCCTTATGACTAACTAACAAACATGTAAATAACGATATGTCTACGAGCTAACTTATGCTAGATAATAGTTCGGGTGACCGACACTTCACTATGGAATTTCTAATTCCTAACAATCTCCACTAAGGGAGGTCACCCCATGTTTTACATTTCGAATCCTAGAATTCTATTTTATCTTCAGTCTTGAGCTAGTAGACTTTAATTCTTCACTTCAACAATCTTTTTGCTTTAGCAGTGATACTTCAAAGTCCGCATTGTTTTGTAATTTCAGTGGAGGTCTTTGAACCGATCCACATCTTTGATGATCTTCGAGCTTTATGGAGATCATCAGCCACAGTAAATCTCTGGATCACCCTTTATTGTGTTGCCTTCATGTGATGTTGTGACTTTTGGACCGACATGCTCACATTTTGGATCATGATATCTTCTCATCAGAGTTGCGGAAGCATTTGTTGATTCATAATATTTCCAGCAGCGTAGCAGAAGCATGGATTGAAAATATCAGAGTCAGTTGATAAAGATATGCACTTATCATGATTTCTTTAGATTGTGAAAGCGATGTGTGAGCATGCGGCTATGGATTGACTCCTCAATTCTGATCAGCTGCAACCGTCCAAATGTACCTGCAAACAATAGTTAGCAATAAAACACACGAAAGTGTCTTTGATCACTTTCGTTGAATTGAGGTACACGGCCCACGGTTCCCCGTTGATCAGTACAAGTACTGCCTGTGATCAGGTATAATTCCGAAGAATCTCCTTGACAGGGTTTCGCAGCTGCTCTAGCCGTTCTCAAACCGGAACGTCTCAAAGAAGACAACACGGAGTGAGTGAACCAGCGAATTGAGATTCACTGATTGATGAAAAATTGATTTGAAAACAATCCCGTATTGCTTAGAAGAAAGAGTTTTGTAATACGACGAAGGTTTTATAAGAAAGATCAATTTTCAATCAGAAATACTTTTTGAATTTGAAAATGAATACACATTCAATGTGCTAGAGAAAAGAAGATTTGCACATCGAACGGTTTTTCCAAAAGTATTCATCAATTCATTTCCTGGACCAAGGTTGATTCAAGAATGAATCGCCCCATCGTTTCTATCCAGTTGTCACAAGTTTGATCTTTAGAAGAGATCTCACATGTCACCTACCAAGAGCTTGTTTGATGTTGGCTCTAAAAGGATTTCCATCTTCATCGTGAATACTTTTACATATCACTCGGATGTTCTGGCAATACCATAAGGATAATGCGTAGGACTCTTAATATATACTTACTTTCCACATTGTGTGAAACAGTAAGTCTTCATTAATTTTGTGTCCTAATGAGATATTATGGATGATCTCTTGGCTCTAGACTCAATTGTGCATTTTTGTTCCTATGTCGGAGACTAGGGAGAGGGTCTCCTTCTTCAATATCACCAATCTCTAAGAGAAAGTCGATAGATTATGTAGGTTCCCCGTGAGAATAAAACAAGTCCTTTAAAGAGGAACTTGAGTAGCTTTGGAAGTTAGGTGCAGTGCGTCACTGGGTCCATGACGTCTTGTCTTCAATACCATTGTACCTTAGTAACAACCAGTAGCATATGTATTGAACCCGGTTTCTGCCCCAAGGTTAAATTATTTGAGGGCTATTTCTTTTCACCCTTTTTCACATTCAATTCTTTTTCATTCTTCAACCCCTTCAGTGCTTACCGAGACTTCATAACTAGAACCTTATTGGGTTTATTCCAGTTCTAGCTCAATCTCTGTCGGCACTCTTCCCATTTCTCATTTTTCTCCTTTTTCATCATACCTAAGGACTCTACACTATCTAATGGATTGTCTCTGGGTAGATCCCTCCGGCTCTAGCTGGATCGTGGGAACAAATACCTAACCTAACCATCCTTATAACACCATGCGTAAAGTAAATTGGTCGGTCTTTTGGTATTGTTCTTTCCTTCTTGAAACCAATTGAAAAATCATTTGGAAAATCAATCAAGGTACTTGTGATATAAAATCAAAGCATTTTGTACCTTAATTGTTTTGATCATTTATAAATGCTCCCCCTCAACATGTGCATATGATATTGAAATTGTTTAGCACATGGAGGCAAGAGTTCTTTGAAATATATTCTTGATCACAATATCCGTAGAAAAAGCCATTTGAATTTCTTTGGTAAATTCTCCCCCTCAATATGTGCGTAGGATATTTTAAATCATTTTATCACATAAAGGAAAGAGTTCTTCGAAGAACTTTTCACGATTTCCAATAGAAACCATTCGCTCCCCCTCAATATGTGCATCGATATACGAAAGAGTTTTAGCACATATTAGAGAGAACTTGCACATTGAATCAAAACGATCATCTTTTATCAAATTTCATATTAAATCACAAATTCTCCCCGATCAAAAATATCAAACACTTCGAGATTTTGGATCCCAAGTGATTTAATAAGGTTTGGAAAACATGGGAGAATATGTGGCCTTGTTTAAATACTCTTCTGGTTTTTGGTTAAATGTTCCTCCTCAATCATGTGCATCATGTATTTGAAATCGTTTGGCACATGAAGGAAGGAGTGTTTTGAAACAATTAGCCTTTAAAACCGATTTGAGATTTAAATCATGATCTCTCCCCCGGTCAAAAATTTCAAACCAATTGAGATTTGTGATCCCAATTGATTTAAATCATTTAGAAAATTTTGGGGAAATACGTGGCAAGATTTAATTTTTGAAATTTACTGATGAGGACCAATTATAGACATTAAAGATTGTTAGTGTCAGGTATGATAGTTTTTAAGAGACCTTAAGAAAAAATAAAACAATTTCACAATCAAACAAGAACAGAAAAAAATTTGTTTTGTAAGATCTTTGAGTTTTAAAGAAAATCATACCATGACATAACATTAAATCTTTAGATCACCACTTATTTTGTACAAACGGACTTTTATAAAGAAATATCGTTTGAAAATACTTAAGTTTGAAATCACTCTCCCTCTCAATCAATGACCATAGTCATTGATTGAGTGACTTATGTTTAAAAATGAAGTCCGGTTGATTTCCAAAGTTTGAGTTCAATTTATTTTCAAAACAATATTTTTCCCATTTACAAAACAATTTTAACAAATTTGTTGAAAAATGGTATCATTCACTACCTTTCATGCACAAGATACGTTAGGTAGTGTAGAAGCTGCTGTTGTTGTTGTAGGGCTGAAAGAAAACCGTCTGCTGAAGCAGTGAGACCTCTGAAGTTGCATCTATCGTGCCAACTATCCATGAAGAGATCTGATTAAGCACCGTTTCTTTTTTTGTCGGCCCAAGATATAGTTACCCTTTCATTTCGGCATCCAATCATATGCATTTGTTGGATTCGGATCGGGAACATTCTTATAATCCATGATATCTGCATACGTTAGTAGACATACAAGCAGATATATGGTGATCGACATAACCCAAACAGCAATCGACTAATAAAAGTCAATCCAACATATCAATCAGATCATACAATGGCATGGGAATAATGTGTTCATCAAACTATAATCATCTAATCCTAACAGTCACATCCTAGACTCCTAGTCCTTCAACGTAGGCAAGCATATTTTTCTTTTAAGCACGTTGGATGATTATATAAACCCGTTAGATGATATATATTTTGAAAACATTCTCCCCCTCAATCAATGACTCATTTTCTGAAAAGTTTGAAAGCGCTGAAGTCATTGATTGAGTTTTCAATTTTTACGAAAACTCTGAAACTGATTGATTTACAAGCAACTCATTTACCACCATTTTTTTTTTTTAAAAACAACAAATATTTTTCTGAATAATTTTAGACGGAAAAACATTTGTGTAGGAACAGCAGTCCTTCGACATACTTTCCTCAATTTGTTTTTTAGGATAAGTGCACGAATTTTGTGAAAATCGTTTAAGCGTAGCACTTTCCTTTTTTGAAAAACGGGTTGCTATCTGAAATAATAGCAAGCCATATTTAAGTGCGGGTTACAGTCTGAAGTAACTGCAAGCCATAGATTTGTGACATGTTTTAAAAAGAAATATTTACACCTTCTGCTCGAACTTCATCTATGGTCCCGTGCCATTATTGAATGACATTTCTAAGACCGTAGATGTTATCGATACCAGAAGACATGTCTTGAGAAAAACAATATTTTTGGTATTTTCTGATTTTTCAATTTTTTTTTGACTTTTTGACTTTTTTAACTTTTCTGATTTTTATGGGTTTTTGTTGATTTTATATTTTTCTATTTTGTTTTGCTGGTTTTATATTTTTGTATTTTCTTTTTGATAAATATTTACAGAGATAGAGTAGATGATATAGTTTGAGAGGATGATGATATGAGTGCCGAGATAAGGATATCGAACAGCATGTCGTAGAATATAGAATTCGTCATCTCTTAAACTTCCACCACCAAAGCTTCCGAGGCTCCAGAATAAAAGATAGGGCATGAGCCCTTGAGAAAGATAGACTTTGGCAGCTTCCCCTCAAACCGACAATCTTGGTAAAAAGACCATTTCTCCAAGAAGAAGATGTGAAGCAAACAATCTTATTGCATGAAGCTCAACATCCCGAAGAAGACGAGAACACCGAAGTAACAAGATAACACGGATTATCTATGCGGTTATCAAACCCAAAATAAATGATTAAGCCCGATCACATGATCCTGTTGTGCGTCCCCGATGTACACATTACTCTTCGAGTTTGAGCAGTTGTCTATTCGAGAGAACAATATATCAACATCTTCATTTCACTAAATGCATTCCAGTCATCTTAGATATGATCCATCAGCCTATTATATACACATGTACCCAATACGAGTAGATACGATGAACACCAAAGTAACAGGTTGAAACACTGATCATTTCTGCGGATATCAACTCCGGAATAACTGATTAAGCTTGATCACGTGAACCTGTTGTGTGTCCCTGATGTACACAATCTCTCCCCCATAATGGTTGCGATTTAACGAAATCATCATAACATTGTGTACATAAACCATTAACTGGAAGCACTTAACCATTAATCACTTTGAAGATGTCAATAAGCAATATCATCTCACGCTTAAAATATTCTTCTCACATTTCTTCCAACTGAACGCTGAAGTGACACATACCAAAAGTCTCTAGAGACCACTTCCCCCAAATAGTTGGAATAATACACCCTTCCCCCAAATAGTTGGAATAATATATCCTTCCCCTAAATAGTTGGAATAATACACCAGAAGCCACGAGTTAAACACTGAGTTTCTCTGTGGTTTTCTAGGATTTCTAGGATTTCTTGATGTAGATTATGGGTGTTCAAAGAACATCTGTATTCGGATATTCAAAAATTTGATCGGATTTTAGTAAAAATTAGGGATTTATGAATTGCCAGTTTTTAAATCATATACAAGTTTTTCAAATATATAGTATTTTGGATATTCAGTTATATAAAAATTTCATCAAAATTTTGGATATCCAAGTTGAAAAACATAGCTAAAAATAGGGGGTCTAACAGAAAACTATTATCTCAAATTTCGAATATCCGAATTTATAATATAACTAATTATTAACATGTCCATTAAATTATTTAAATTAAAAACATATTTAATTCGAAAATAACCCATTTTATATTTTTTCTTCAGGCCTCGAAAAATCATGAGACAACTATGTAAATATAGATATCATTTACATTGATTTCTTAGTGTTAACTGTTTGAATTGTATGTTTTGTTTGCTGTCATAGTGGAAGATACCTACGTCTTTTTGATGAAATGGATTCATGACGGGTACCCCGCTTACAATAGAAGGGCTTTGTATTTGATTGGGGTGAGCTACGTAGGTAAACCATTTAGTTAGTTTGATTAACTTTCGTATATTGGTTGAAGGTATATAACTTCTTCATTCATTAATTGGCTATGTGGCAACACGGTAACTGGCTGAGATTATTCTGGATAACCTTAATACTCCACAAAACACAACCCCCATTATCAAACTGAAAGGGATCTTGGTAATATCATTAATCTACTTTTGCATTTTATAATCATCCTAGCGACTATCAATATTTGTTTATGGTTTCTTGTTAAACTGAACCAGATTATAAATGGGCTTGCCGATGATAAAAGTGATACAAAGGGACTTATTGACTATGCTTGGACCAATTTCCTGTTCGCAGACGAATCCCGTGAAGATTTTATGGGAAAACTCTCGCTCGACTTTAACAAAAGTCATGGATGCAAATTGGCAATTCGGAGGTAAAAAGAGAAATGAGTAATATCAACTTTGTGGACATTATAGACCTTAGTGTAGGCCTGATAACATGGGTCAACTACCCAGTCACCAGCCCCATCCGTGTGATTCTGTGTACACTCAAAGCTACTTGAATCGTCCAGATGTTTAGGTAGCTCCGCATGCTAACACGACCAAGCTTCCCTACCCTGGAAGCCTTGCAGGTTAACCTCTTTTCTTTCAGTTTGTTATTAAACTGTACCAATTTGTTATCTTAATTGTTTTTTTGGAGTTTTATATTTACCGAGAAAACCCTTTACCCTTCTCTTGGAAACAAGAAGAAAGGGGGTGACCCAAAAAAGAAACCAACTTCCCAGCTTAGAAACAATTGATTGATTGATTGATTAAAGGTGCTTAATGAAGAAAATAAAAAACAAATGGAAATGCTTTTACCAATGAATTCGAAGAGAGAAGAACGCATGAAAGTTAGGTGAAAAAGATCCCGTGCGCGAGTATCAATCCAGATGAAGTGGACATGGATGGAAAATGGAAAGAAAGAATTTTTCATCTAGACATATGCCATAGGATTCTATCCTCGCTCTGGGGCTAGTGCCTATTGGAATGGATATTTTTGAACCTATACTAGTATATGAGCAGTATAGAGTCATCAGTACCAAACAAAGCTTATCTCTGATAAATTAAAATTGTTGTCTTAAATATTTAAATTTTGCTTAAGTTTTAAAGCTATGTCACGGACCCTTGTGTTCTAGCTTTGGGCATAAAATATGCATTGGAAAGTATGGGTCTGGATGTCATCGAGCAATGGCATATGTGGTTGCTACCAGAAGTAATGAAAAAGACTTGCTATATATATAAGATTAATTACTATGTATGTTTGTATGGTGTAGTAGCATAAGTCCACATAAAAATTTTTTTGGGAAAAAGGGTTACCTCAGTAAAATATTATTGCTAGAAAAAATAATTAAGTACAACGGGTGTGGGTGAGTCCCACGCCTCAACCCAAAAAGGCAAACCAAACGTACCTACAGTGCTTAAGACCTAAACTAGCATAAGAAATGACATGCTATATTTATACAAAATAAAACAAACCCCTTTTTAATTTGATCACGAAGATTAATGTCATATGCGTTAGCATACTTCATTTGGGCACTACTCAAACCATAATCATCAAAGGTATCATCATCATAAGGTTATTGAGCATATGTGTGCTCCTTCCTTTGCTCATATAAGCTCTTAATGCCCGGTCCACTACCACTTTTAGTACTGTCAGATGTTATATAACTAGAATTTTCATTGTAGTCCTCAAGAACTTCATCATCATCACTATCACTATCCGAAATAACCAAATTCCAACCTTATAAAACGGATTACCTACCTTTTAAAATGATATGATTTAAAAAGTACAAGGTGTCTCAAAAGTAAAGATATTAAAGATACCGCTTTTAGGCTTCATATTTGTTTAAGGGCTAATATTTCTATGCATCATCCTTTTATGTCAAGTTTTATGCTCTTATTTAGTACAATTCTGGTTTTCTAGGATTTCTTGATGTGGATTATGGGTGTTCAAAGAACATCCGTATTCGGATATTCGAAAATTTGATCGGATTTTATTAAATAGTTGGGATTTATGAATTGCCAGTTTTGAACTCATATACAAGTTTTTCAAATATATAGTTTTTTCGATATTCAATTATATAAAAATGTCGTCAAAATTTTGGATATCCAAGTTGAAAAACATAGCTAAAAATAGGGGGTCTAATATAAAACTATTATCATAAATTTTGAATATTTATGATATAACTAATTATTGACATGTCCATTAAATTATTTAAATTAACAACATATTTAATTCGAAAACAACCCATTTTATATGTTCGCTTTAGGCCTCGAAAAATCATGAGACGACTATGTAAATATAGATATCATTTACATTGATTTCTTAGTGTTAACTGTTTTAATTGTATGTTTTGTTTGCTGTCATAGTGGAAGATACCTACTTCTTTTTGATGAAATGGATTCATGATCGGTACCCGGCTTACAATAGAAGGGCTTTGTATTTGATTGGGGAGAGCTACGCAAGTAAACCATTTAGTTACTTTGATTAACTTTCGTATATTGGTTCAAGGTATATAACTTCTTCATTGATTAATTAATTATGTGGCAACACGATATTACATTCCTGAACTGGCTGAGATTATTCAAGATAACCTTAGTACTCCACAAAACTCAAACCCCATTATCAACTTGAAAGGGGTCTTGGTAATATAAATAATCTACTTTTGCATTTTATAATCATCCTAACGACTATCAATATTTTTTTATGGTTTCATGTTAAACTAAACCAGATTAGAAATGGGCTTTCCGATGATAAACGTGATACAAAGGGGCTTATTGACTATGCTTGGACCAATTCCCTGTTCGCTGACGAATCCCGTTAAGAGTTTATGGGAAAATTCTCGCTCGACTTTAACAAAAGTCATGGAAGCAGATTGGCAATTCGGAGGTAAAAAGAGAGATGAGTAATATCAATTTCGTGGACATTATAGACTTCAGTGTAGGCCTGATAACATGGGTCAACCACCCACTCACCAGCCCTATCCGTGTGATTCTGTGTACACTCAAAGCTACTTGAATCGTCCAGATGTTTAGGTAGCTCTGCATGCTAACACGACCAAGCTTCCCTACCCTGGCAGCCTAGCAGGTTATCCTCTTTTTTTTCAGTTTGTTATTAAACTGTACCGATTTGTTATCTTAATTGTTTTTTGGAGTGATATATTTACCGAGGAAACCCTTGACCAAAAAAAAATTTGTTATCTTAAATATTTAATTTTTGCTTAAGTTTTAATGCTATGTCACGGACCCTTGTGTTCTAGCTAGCCATGGCATATGTGGTTGCTACCAGGAGTAATGAAAAAGACTTGCTATATATATAAGATTAATTACTATGTATGTTTGTATTGTGTAGTAGCATAAGTCCTCATAAATTTGTTTTAGGTAAAAAGGTTACCCAGTAAAATATTATTACTAAAAAAATCAATTAAGTACAACGGGTGTGGGTGCGTCCCGCGCCTCAGCCCAAAAAGGCAAACCAAACGCACCTATAGTGTTTAAGACCTAAACTAGCATAAGAAATGATATGCTATATTTATACACAATAAAACATACCCCTATTTAATTTGATGACGAAGATTAATGTCATATGCGTTAGTATACTTCATTTGGGCACTTCTCAAACCATAATCATCAAAGGTATCATCATCATAAGGGTATTGATATATGTGTGCTCCTTCCTTTGCTCATATAAGCTCTTCATGCGCACTTCACTACCACTTTTAGTAATGTCAACCTTATAAAACAGATTACCTAACTTATAAAACGGATTACCTACCTTATAACAGGTTGCTGGGTACAAGGTGGTCTACCGTGGCATTACTTACTCCACGTTGTTGAGTGCTAGAGCAGGATTTGCCCCTTTTTCGCAAACGACTCTTACTAAATATCGGTCCAGTTAAACTCACTGAAGTAAAAAGTAGTAAATCACGTGGATGCTCGTTTATCTAAAAATAGCAGAGCTAGCAACGACCACCTGCTCAAAGACGGGCTCCCTGGACAGCCCGCTGGTGTTAAGTTCCATTAGTAGGCGCTGGAAACATTGATGTAGATGTTCTACAATTGTAGAATCACCTTCAAACTGTTCCACAAAGCCACACATGTTAAGGCTCAATAGAGGTATGAACTTGCTAGCTAGTTACATATATATTTGCTTATGTGTTAATATGTTTGTCTAATATTATTGAAGTGTGTTAATTAATTTGTTGTACAAACATGCATGGCCAGTTTGTTCATCTGTTGGACTAGCTGCTTTCACCTATTAATTAAATGTAGCAACCTTTTTGAAGTCCCAAAAAACGAACAAGCAGCTAAATAATGGAAAGCTAGTTGGGTACCATTGGTAATACCTGCCACAAAGTACACAAGTTCAAAAAAGAAGATGAGCCAACTAATGGAACTTGGACTATAATGAGACTGTTGTCTTTTGAGGTATTGCAGGTAATCATGGAAAATGCATGTCTAAAATGGCTTACAAATGAGAGTCAGGTAACTAATAATGGGTCACAACTTTCATAGTTTCATATCTACATGCATATCCGTATTACATCTTCAAAATGCATTCATGCTTTTGTGCTTGCCTACCAGACTAAATATCAGTTTCTTGGACAATTAACATATTTGCAATTATTCCAGTAAAAAAAATATAAATAAATAAATAAAAATTTACCTTAATTTGGAAAGATTTTTGTACATATTTGCTCTTATTCCCTTTGGACTTCTCTAAAACCTCTCATATATGAATAATCTCCACTCGACTGAGCCAAGGAACTACAGTATTGTCTTAACCATGTTTTGATATTGATTAAAGCATATATGATCTTTAAACAAGGGGCAAGCAAATAGAAAAACAGGACATGCCAAATAAAACAGATATTACTAGATTACCAATGATTACCGTCATATTCAATTACGACATAAGTTTTTGCACACGGCCTCCAAAATCTAAGCTACGGCACTGCTCCAACCGTACTCAAGATTTCAATATCTGTGTAGATGTGATCCTCGGCTCCAAGGACTAAACAAATTAGTTTCGTGTACTTATTCAATGACATCTAAGAAAATATATAATATATCGAAATCAATAATAAATTAATAATTCCTGATAATGCGAACTCAACCAAAATTGTTATGTTCGGTTTTCCTGTACTGTGCGAAAGCGTATATTTTTTTATATTCAGTCCATATAGTGGATGGTTAAGCCCAAGGTATTAAAAGCCCAATTCCATGATTTCTTTTTTCATTACTATATATATTAAAAGCCGTTTAAAACGGCGTCGTTCGATGAACAGTTGCCTAAGCCCATTTCGTTCAGCCCATGCAACGGCCTCTTTTCTTTGCCCTGGCCTGTTTTGTCCTACATGCTGTTTTTGTCTCATTCCTTGACACCCCTCTTCTCTCTTTATCTTTGTTTTGATCCAGACCAACAAACGAAACAAAGAAAAAATTCCCAGTTCTGTGAGAGGCCGATTTGTTAACCTCGATGCTTGCTTTTTAAGCTATTTGGTTAAAATTAGTTGAGCTTTATACTAAATGTTTGTGCTCATGTGCAGCTAATATCTATTGATTGTGCCAAAAGAAATACCATAAAGCCCTTCCAACAACAGATACGTAAGGGATTTTGATTCATGGTTTTTTGTTCTTGGTTTTTCATGATTTGTGCTATGATATTTTGTTGTTTTTTGATGCCATAAATTGAAATATTAACATTTTATTGTTTTCTTGATGCAGCCGAGTATGTTGTCTTCACCGCAAGAATTTGTTGCCAGAGTATTATATTTGGGTTCTCTGATTCAAGAAAACTTTAGGTGTTTTTTTTTTTTTTTTTTTTTTTTTTTTTTTTTTTTAAGTGAAGGATTAATTTTATTTGAACTTATCTGTTTAGGTTAGGGATGATCATTAGGTGATTGCAGTTGATGATGAATGTTATATTAGCCATGTAGGTGTCGTTTTTTTGATGGTTTTAGCTTTGATTATATGAAGTATTATTGAATTGAAACTTGTATCGTGAGGTAATAGGTTTAGGCTACTTATTTAGTAAAATATCCTAGAGCATTAGGCTATTGTGATTGTTAAGAGTGTGAGTTTTATAAGCGTGCTTTGTGAAAGTGTTAGTGTGATTGTTGTCGTTATATGGTTGACTTATCCTGGTTTGACTTGTAGGTGATTTTGATGCTCAGACGAGCTTTTGTAATGTTTGTGATAATTTTAACTTTATTTATGTGAAGTATTACTGAATCCGAGTTGAACATTTAAGTAATAAGTATTTTCTATTAACTTAGTAACACATTAGGTTGTTGTGACAGTTAAAGAGTACCAATTTAGTCAGTGTGATTTGTTAAAGCGTAAGTGTGATTGTTATCATTCATAGGTTGGAGGTATACTGGTATACACATAACGATTCGGTGCACATACATTGTTTTGTTATATTGACCTTGATGATCTTAGCTTTAGTTATGCGAGAGATTATGAAAATAAGAACATGTACGTTTAGGTAATAAGTTTTCTGCGTTTGTTTGACAAATAGCTCTAGATCGTTAGGTTATTGTATTTGTTGAAGAGTGTGAATGTTGTTGTTATGAGTGTGATACGTTAAAGCGTTAAATGTGATTGTTGTCGTTAAATAAGATTAGGACGGTAACCTTATAATTGTTGTTCTAAAAGCTGCAAAAATCCTGTGCTCAAAAGCTACTTCTAAGGTATATTTGGTTTCAGATTTTAATTATGGGTTTGATCAGATTTTGAGTTATTGTGGTTAATGGCGTGGCAAGTATAATCGATGTTAGTGGAAATAAGCAGTTTCGGATGTTTTAGAGTAATTTTAGGGGAAACTATGATGTTTTAGAATGTTTTGGCTGTTTGTGTTTTTAATATTGGTACAGGAAATAGGCAGATTTTAGGTGTACTGGACTTTCGCATTTTGTTTATCTATAAGACTAATGTGATGTTTGGATGCCAGTAGAATAACCGTTTTGGATACGTAACTAGGAATTTGAAATACCTTAGTATATAAGTAGTTTAAGTAAGGAATACCAAACAATTACAAATGAGATACTCTAAGATAACTAATCCTAATAAGCAACCTGAAACACCCGTTTAGACAATGAGATATTAGATGAGTAGTTTAATTAAGCAATCATGAACATTAGAATTTAGCTAAAACAGTAACTTTTTGTAACCTTAGTTTCAGACATGGACTATATATTAAATAAAAAGTAAGGAATACCAAACAATTACGACTAATGTGATATTTGGATAACTTCCTGTTTAATCTTTAACAGTTTTAGATATCTAAGGGACGCTTATCTTTGGCCTTTCAAACTGTTCTTGGCTAAGTTGTTGCTCATGAATTCATTAGACCCACAATATTCAGTTTTAGATATGTAAGATACCTTTAACAGTTGTTGTTTCATTTTAACAGTTGTTGTTTCATTTTAATCTTAAGACCAACCTATGAATGTCTAAAAAAAAAAACTCCGCCGCAACGCGGCGGATCGTCGCAATACTCGTTATATATATATTAATGTAAGGATACAAAACGGCACCAAAACATGCCGTTTGGGCTCTTCGCGGTTTCTGCCGGCCCACCTGCTAGGCCCGTCTGTTTTTTCTTGGCCTTTTTTGCGCTTCCCTTATCAGCTCTATACGTGTATACTTTCGTGATACGTGGCGCCATACTCGCTTTCTTCACTTTCGATAATCGCTGATTCATACCTTCTCTGTTTCGTCGTCTTCACCAGTCACCGCCGGTTGTTTGCGAGATTTGTCTTAGGTAATTGTTTCTTGATTCTTAGATGTCTGCTGTTGCATATCTATGGTTTGACTTTCTGTTGGTGTTTGTAATTTGCTTGCCTGTTGTCTTTGCCTGTGGTATTTCGTTCATGTCAAATTATTAGGAGATTGCTGTGTTATTATTAGGAGATTGGTGGTTTATGATTATAGGGTGTCTCATAGGAAATGAAAACTAAAAGTAGGGCTGTGCGTAGGAATAGTTGTGGGTATGGGTTGCAGGATGATGTATGTGTTACCGGTGATGTCGCTGTCAATGATGGCTGCTCACCTGTTCCGGTGTTAGAGGATTTGGGTTCTGGTGTTTCTCTTTCGTTACAGGAAAATAGTGTTTCGGATGACGTGGTTGTTTTGGGTGGTGGATTTGGGCATCCCGTTGACATGGGTGTGTCTTTGGGTTGTGATCCTGGTCCCTGTGGTGTTGTTGAGTTGCCTGTCAGAAGCAGGGGAGGAATAAGCATTAACGAGCCTGATTCGTGTCGTGCTTTCGTTGGCGCACGCTCCCACCGGCCTTCGGGACCTGTGGATTATGTTGGGAAAGGAAACAGGAAAGCCGATGATATATCGCCACCCACTTATCATGGTAACCTATTACTTTTTTTGGGTAATTTCTTTTCGTTGTGTTTTTATATTTGTTATATTTGTTTTTTATATGTTATTTTCAGGTGCGACTGATGTGGGCACCTCGGTTTATGCATCTTCGCTACGTCCTGAGGCTGTTGATCGCCTGTTTTCAGTGCCTTCGGGTCATTGTATGTTTCATGTGCTATGTGTTTTCGTGTCTTTACATGTATGTTCCTTGCTTTTTATCGTGCTCAATTTCTTTTTGTTGTTGTTACTCTAGCTGGACCTGGTACCTCGCCTGCTCCTTGCATCATTTCTCAGCCAAATAATGGTCCGTATCTGTGCGCTTATATGAATTTATTCGGTTTCATGTTCTTCTCTGATTTATATTGCTATCTCTTTTTTTTCTGTTGCTGGTCCATGTGCTTACGTGTGTCCTGTTGCTGCAGTTTTACTTTCTACTGCTCCGGAGTTTTATAGTGCTACACCAGCAGTTTTGCCTCCTGGCAAGTGTCTTCGCCGTTTTCTATGTGTCGCTCATGGTCAAAAACTCGCAACTTACCTTATGTTTTCAGTCCCTTCGGGTCGTTGTATGTTTCGTGTGCTATGTCTTTTCGTGTCTTTACATGTATGTTCCTTTGCTTTTTATCGTGCTCAACTTCTTGAATTCAAATGAGTTATCGACGTATGCAAGTAAGATGATTTTATGACGTGGGCATTCGTTAGTTTTTAAAATGAACATAGTCTGATTGTGTTAGCGTTGTTTCAATGGTGTAAACGTTCACTTTTTAGGATTTTAATATGATTTTTCGGTCTTAATCTGATATTTGTAAAAAAGGGCCAACACTTAGCAACTGGGTAATTGGCTATACAATTCATAGTCACTTAAAAACATACAATATAATCAGTTGCCGTCAAATGATATATGCTACTGTATAAATTTTCTTAATAACCATTTCTATTTGATTATGCAAATTACAGGACTACTCAGTCATGAATCTCAATTATTGGTGTGTCCTTTAAATAAACTACACAAAGATGGTTAAAACGTTTAAGTTATTTATTTATGTATTCATATTATCGGTGTGTCGTTGAATAAAGTACGTACGCAAAAAATGTGTGTGGTTATAGTAAAAAATGGATATTTGGTCTGAGGTAATCAATTAAAGGGAAATTAGCTAACTTACGAAACAAGTATACAAGAAATAATATTAGTGACATCAACTCATATTTTAAATCTGTAGTCAATAACCAAATTGAAGCTTTATTTTTCATTTCATATAAAAATTCAACATGTTGTATTTACTTCATCTAATCCTGTTGCTGCAGTTTTACCTTCTACTGCTCCGGAGACTTATAGTGCTACGCCACAAGTTTTGCCACCCGGTAAGTATCTTTGTCGTTTTCTATGTGTCGTTCCTGACCGCGATCAATTTCTCTAATCGGTTTCTTGCGTTCTGTTTACTCTTGCCATTTCTGCAGTTGGTGAAAGTGGTTGCACTGGCCAGCCGCCCCGCTGGTCCGGACGTGTGCGGGCGCCTCCTTCATACGCACGTGCGTCTCATGTTTGTTGTTTTTAGCTTCTTTAGTTGCTATTATCGTTACCGTTTTATTTTCCTGTCGGCTTGCTGCATTCGCTCCGCCGACTTTCTTACTTCATTCTTGCTGTTTCTTACAGGGACTCGCACTCCTCTTAGGGCAACAGCGCGCCGCGCTCCACCAGACTGCTCTATTCTCGTACGAAATGTTGGTGGTCAGTCTTATCCTTATACGTTGCCCTTTGTTGTTTGTTTTGGTGTTGTATGTCATCCGTCGGATCCTTTTCAACCTGAATTTCTTTGTGGGTTTCAGGTGCTCCAGCAACGTACGTATCTTTAGGCCGCTGCAATAGAGTCTGTCGCCATTGCAACGCATTGTTTTGGTTTGAGGAACGGTTGAAACAGGGCGGGGTGCGTTTTCCGGACTACCATCGTTGCTGTATGGGCGGGAAAGTCATCTTGCGTCCGCAGCCTGATTACCCGATTTATCTCAAGCAACTGTTTACGCTTCCCCACTTCATGGACAACATACGTGCTTACAATTCGATGTTTGCGATGACTTCCTTAGGGGCAGAAGTTGACGACTCCGTTAATAGGGGCCGGGGACCGTACGTGTTTAAAGTCTCGGGCCAAATTTATCACTGGATTGGTGGTCTTTGCCCGCCCGATGACAACGACCCGCGGTTTTTGCAATTATATATCTTTGATACTCAGAACGAAGTCGAAAATAGGCTCCAGCATTTTGACACTGGTGGGAGGACGCTGAATCCACAAATAGTAGAAGGGCTGATTCATTTACTAGATGACCATAACGAGTTGGTTCGCATTTTTAGGACAGCACGGGATTTGCTTGCTGCTGGCAACGTTCCAGAATTTAAGATCAGGTTGTTTGCGGTCGCCGGTTCAAAGCAGCATGAGCTGCCTACTGGGGATTCTATCGATGCCATTGTTTACGAGGGTGGTCCGGATGCTGGTACCGAATTCGATGTCGTTATCCATAGGCGTGCTGGGGATCCGGAACGGGTGAGTAAGTTGCACCCGTCATATATGTCGCTGCAATTTCCGCTCTTATTTATATATGGAGAAGACGGTTTCCACATTGGGCTAAGGCTATGGGATGTGAGTACTCAGTCTTTCGATCAGGAAAAGAAGCTCTCGATGAAGATGTATTATGCGTACCAGTTACATGATCGGTTTCAGCAGTACACTTTGCTCATAAGAGGGGGGAGGCTGTTTCAACAATATGTGGTTACGGCCTATTGTAGTGTCGAATCGTATCGACTGGATTACATTCGGAAACACCAGGACGATATCAGGAATGACTACCTTGCGGGATTGTATGATGCCATCGCACGGGGTGATCGTAGCGGCTCACAAGCTGGCATGCGTACTATTTTGCCCGCGTCCTTTGTTGGTGGCCCGCGCTATATGTATAGTCACTACTTAGATGCCTTGGCTATATGTCGGGTTCATGGGAACCCGTCTTTCTTTATCACATTTACGTGCAACGTAAAATGGCTAGAGATATTAGATTTCATGGAGCAATTTCACCCTGTAACTGTCGCCGACAGGCCCGACGCAGTTGATCGTGTCTTTGAGCAGAAAATACATCAGCTTATTGCATATCTTCGCGATTTCAGGCCTTTTGGCCCCGTTGTTGCAGGTTAGTATTCGTTTACACACGCACGTTTTTAGCGATATACTGGCTGGCTCACAGTTTACTAATTCCTTAACTACTTGCTGCAGTTTTGTACACCGTCGAGTTTCAGAAAAGGGGTTTGCCACATTGTCATTTGTTACTGTGGATAGAGGAACGTTCAAGGGTCCGGACGAATGCAGATGTCGACCGTTATGTGTCCGCAGAGTTGCCCGACAGGGGGTCTGATCCGGAAGGGTACCGTATTGTCACGGAACTGATGATGCATGGTCCGTGTGGTTTGGCCAATATGTCTGCCGTTTGTATGAAAGGTGGCGATACGTGTGCAAAGGGGTTTCCTAAACCGTATTGTAATGCCACATCTATAGATAATAAAGGGTACGTCCACTATCGCAGGCGTGCCACCGGCGCCGTTACAGTTAGGCAGAATGTTCAGCTGGATAACGGTTACGTGGTTCCGTACAACATGTCGCTTCTCAGAAGGTTCTATGCACACATCAACGTGGAATATTGTGAATGGACAATGTTGATTAAGTACCTCTTCAAATATATCTCCAAAGGTACGGATAGAATTGTCACACAGATTGCAAGAACCGCTGGGGATTCGGCTTCCACAAGCAGGGCTCCTACCGTCACAGTAGATGAGATAAAAAATTATTTGGACGCGCGATACATCGGGCCTCATGAAGCGTGTTGGCGCATATTTGGTTTTGACATCCATTATAGAGATCCTCCAGTCCAAATACTAGTCGTTCATCTAGAAAACATGCAGCGCGTGCTGTTCAGAACATCAGAATCATTAGAGTCTGTTGTTGATAACCCAAGCAACAAAAAGACTACACTAACACAGTGGTTGGATTTTAATGCTTTCTCTACTCTTGGGCGTCATTTAACGTACCTGCAGTTTCCCTCTGAGTTCGTATGGAACGGTCCGCAGAAGTATTGGTCACCTAGGCATAACCTTAACAAGCCCTCTATCGGTCGCCTCTCCTATGTCCATCCAAGTGCAGGGGATTTGTTTTATCAAAGGCTTTTGTTATGTCACCAGAAAGGGTGCACCTCCTTTCCGGGGATACGTACAGTCGACAACTATGTTTACCCGACTAACAGAGCCGCGTGCGAAGCCATGGGTTTACTGGCGGGAGATGGGGAATGGTCGCTTGCTTTGGTGGAAGCAGCACTACTGGCATCGGCATCGGAACTGAGGCAGCTATTTTGCCAGATTCTTATATTCTGCGACGTTGCAAGCCCGCTATCTCTCTGGAATAAGCACTGGCGTCTCATGAGTGACGATATTCCCAGGATGCTATCGTCGCTGCTGCATATGCCCAAGGTTAATCTAAATGACGAAGAGCTACAGGGTGGGATATTGTATGAACTAGAAGGCATTCTGAGTTTCTATGGCAAATTCGTTACAGATTTTGACCTACGTCTGCCACCTGCTAACCTGATGGCCATTCTTAGTAATAGGACTGTCATGGAGGAAAGAAACTACGATCCGGAAACCATGGCCCATCAAAGAGACTCTCTGGTGCCGAACTTGAATGCTCAGCAACGAGCTCTTTATGATACCGTCATAGACGCTGTCGCGAGCAACAGGCAAGAACTCATATTTGTCTACGGACATGGGGGGACAGGAAAGACCTTCGTGTGGAAAAGCATAATCTATACACTGAGAGCGCAAAGGAAGATTGTTCTTGCAGTAGCGTCGTCTGGCATCGCTTCTCTTCTTTTGCCGGGTGGTCGTACTGCCCACTCAAGATTCAAGCTTCCACTTGATCTTACAAACGAGTCCATGTGCACTGTCAAAAAACACACTCAATTAGCTTATCTTCTTATGCAAACTGATATAGTTATCTGGGACGAAGCGCCCATGAGTGAGCGTAGGTGTTTCGAAACTCTTGACAGGACTTTGCGCGATATCTTAGATGCTCCATCTCATGTGTTTGGCGGTAAATCCGTTATCCTGGGTGGTGACTTTAGGCAGACTTTACTGGTGAAGAAAAAGGCTAGCAAGCACGAGATCATATCTTCTTGCATTACGCAATCTTACCTGTGGAGATATTTCAAAGTCCATTCGTTGACAGAAAACATGCGTTTGAACAGTCCATCTGCAGAAGCACAAGAAACCCACGGCATCAGGATGTTCTCTGAATGGCTGCTGGATGTCGGCAACGGTACTATTGGACAACCAGACGACGCAGATCCGGATAACACTTCGTGGATACACATACCAGACATGTATCATATCACCAACACTGAAAATGCTAGAGAAGAGCTTATACGTTTCATATACGATGACATTGTATTGCAAGCACCAACGGCTGAGTTGTTGCAAGAAAGAGCCATAATCTGCCCCAAGAATGACACCGCGGATTCGATAAACGCAGACGTTCTCCGTATGTTATCCGGTGTCGGTCACACTTACGTGAGTAACGATGAGGCCATACCCCGAAGCAACGACGGTGGGGCCACGGAGCTGCTGTACCCGATGGAGTATCTGAACACGTTATCGTTTTCTGGCATTCCGCCGCATAATCTCGAACTGAAAATAGGTGCACCAGTTATGTTGCTGAGGAATTTGAATTTATCGGGGGGGCTATGTAACGGTACACGAATGATTGTTACACAGAAGCTAGCCAAGGTTATAGAGGCCAGAATTGTTACTGGCACAAGAATGTCCCAGAAAGTCTTCCTTCCCCGGATAATGTTGTTTAATTGAGAAGACCAGCTACCATTCATATTCAAAAGAAAGCAATTTCCGGTTAAAGTGTGCTACGCAATGACTATCAACAAGAGCCAAGGCCAGTCCCTGAATAGGATAGGCATCTATTTACCCGAGCCGATTTTTGGTCACGGCCAGCTGTATGTAGCATTGTCAAGAGCTACTTCCGCTGGCGGGCTAAGAATACTTGCCAACGATTAGCCAGAAAGACCGGCCAACGCAACAAAAAACATTGTATACAGGGACTTTTTAGAAACCATTCTCAGAAACGAGGTTTTATTCATAACAACCGCGGATACTGTCGTGTGTTTTGTTGCTATTCTCATGCATTCTCATACTTTAGGGCCAGCCATACTCGAATATTTATTTTTCGTGTTTGTTACATATGCCTGTTAAATACGTACACCGTATTTTCTAACTTTTATTGAACTGTTACTTTGCCAGCAACCCATGTACAAATTCTCTAGGCTTCTTATGATATCCAGGTAAGCCCACTTGCATAGGATAGCCTATACCTTAGCGTGACCGGCGTAGCTCCACTAATGTAGACATCCTATAGTTGTTTTCCTTCCTCATAGCTATATGCACAGATCCATACAAAAGGGAATATGCACCACTGTTATTACCGGCCCAATGACGTCTGCTTTCACAGAGCGTGTCAGCGTATTTACCTACATTTCTAGGATATTAGCACAGGTTTCCGTGACCTGTTCCCTCAATTGCCACGGCCAACAATTGCATGTCTGTTCGTGTGTCATACCAGTATACTTCGCTGATTAAGGTAAATGTGCGCTATATACCTGCCTAGCAGCAACGATGCCTTTTAGTACGCCATTTTTACAGTTTCTGTAGCAGAATCTTTTATATTGGAAAATTTAAAGTACTTGATGAAACTAACGCTTACCTTTTATAATTCTATATGCAGGGAAATGTCGACCACGCATGATTTACTCGCCGCGGCAAAGTCTGCAGGGAAAAAGCCTGTCACAGATCTAGAAGTCGTACCCGTTGGAAATATCAGGCCATCAGACATAGGGAAAGCAGTCCGCGTGAAGGTATACCGGAAATGGACAGTCGTCTCCGCCCGCGGAGCGAGACCAGCAGTTCTGACATTCATTTTCCTTGATCAAACGGTAAGATACGTGGATCAGTTAACTTTTACCAATACAAGCCTGGATGAAACTATCACGACTAACCAGCTCCAATGACTGTTAACTAGGGGGCGCTATACAGGCAAATGTAGATCCACGAGAACGTATACGTTTTGAAAATACCCTTGAAATGGGCCGTGCGTACACCATCACCGGTTTCGGTTTGCTGGACGCAAAAAAATGGATGCAACCTCTGCCAAACAACTTTATACTCATGCTAGGAAAGTTAACTGATGTGCATCCATTTTCCGACGACCGTTTCCCCGCCCATTACTTCAACTTTGCATCTTACGATGAATTGCCTTTGCGCGCCGGTAGGAATGATGTCATGCTAACAGGTATAAAAATTCCCATCCGTTAATTCGTTATGTTCACCTGTCCTGAAAACTTGCACTTTACTTGCAGATTACATCGGATGCGTTCTGCATGTGGGTGACCTGCGCCAGCCAGGGGTTAGCAACCAGAGGCCTGTCATATGGAGAGACATCATTCTACGAAACTTAGAGTAATCTACACATACTCATATCCTTTACCTGCATGATCAGTCGGCTGGCGACTAAAATTGGTGACTTTATGCAGAGGGAATACTGTTCGCTTCACCCTTTGGAACGAAAAGGCGAGAGACTTTGACACTGATCTTTACGAGAAAGAGCCAAAGCCAACTGTCATGGCAGTCAGCTCCTGCTCGGTCAAAACATATGGAGGTACTTTCATCGTGAACCACAACATCACTATTAGGCCAACTAAAATTCTTTGTAATTAACGTGCCGGAACACGCAGGCCTCCAATTGTCGAGCACCGTCGCGACTTACTATTACCTAAACCCAGAAATCCCTGAAGCCGAATACATACTAAGCATGTAAGCACTATTCCCGCACTATTCTGGCCATTCCTGGCTACCACATGCCATAGTCAGTGCATGCTTTTCTGGATTTCCACACTGTCATATTGTCTTATCGTACTTCTTCACCTAACACGGATTTTTCTTTTTAGGTACGCCGAGTTATTGGCGCCGCCAGTCATACAAAATGTTCGGACACATCGATACGACGACATTGTGCAAGAAAAAACAAGGAACAGGACAACAATAGACGAGCTACTGCGCGAAGACCCGCGTAATCAAACGGTATTTCCCTTACTCTATCACAAAAATTAGAACATCATTGGAAAGCCCGCTAAGTTATCGATTGGTTGATCAGAATGTCAGGTTTACGGTCGTCGCCACTGTCACATACGTTGCTAGCGGCCGCGCATGGTATTTTCGCCGGTGCAAAGACTGCCGCCATAAAATCTTTGAAGACCGCCTCCATGGCCACTGTAAGCAGCCGGACCCTGGCGAACCAAAAGATTACAGGTATGTGCTTTCTTATTCCGAATGTAACGCTGCTGCCACTGGTAGGCACCACTATGACATCAACATCCAACTGTTTTTTCCTGATAATATTACACCGGCTACTTTGCAGTTACTGTTTCAGGGTTGCTATTGCTGATGCAACTGGTGCGTTGATGCTTACATGCTTTAGTGACGAAGCGCACTCTTTCGTGACCGAGTGCAGTAAAGTTGTGTCAGAAGAGGGCTACACCGACCCATATACACTCCCTCCCGTCCTAACTGCGCTAGAAGGAACAACTCATCTGTTCCAACTGCATTTTGCGCCAGAGTCAACAAAGGACAACCCAGTGTACATACTTGATACAGTTATGGAGAGTGGACAGCAGTTGTTGCCTGCAGCTGAAAATAACCCGGCCGTCGACGAAGCAAATATGCAGGCAACAAACGCAGTGCTTTATCTGACCGGACCCGAAGACGAGGCAGAAAAAGGGAACGAAGCAGGTGCTTCGTCGGAAACACCAATGACAACACCTTCATCACCTACCATATTACTCTCATCCGACACGGCTGCTGTACAGACACCAGACCAACCACTTCAAATGCCACAAGCAGCTACACCTCCTTCAATTGAAGGTCTCGAAGTGCCACCTGTGGTAACGACAGAAACGGCTGCTCAGCTGCACCAGCCAGTTGCTAAGGCACCGGCCACGAGAACATCTGTTCGTAGGCAACTATTGAAAGACGAAACAGTTGAACAGTCACCGGCGACGACAAAAAGAACCAAACAAGAATGATGCTGCTTCCGTATCGGTTACCGTAACATCTTAGATTTAGCAACTGTTTTGCTGCGGCTAGCAAACCTGTATAGGCTACCGCAGCCTAGAACTATCTATGTTTGCTGTTTTTATGTGTAAGATACAAACAACGGTACTGTGACCGTGCCGTGCAATTCTGCTAATGTAGCCCGTAAATTAATGTACATGCCGTGTGCTTATGTTAGTCTTAAAAATGCATGTCGTGCCATGGAACTGGTGCGTGCCGCCTATATAACATGCACATCATTTGCCCATTTGATGGATACATTTACAGATACATACATGTCACCGTTCTTAAGGAGCGCAAACCTTGAATCCAAAGTACCAGCTGCTGGTGTGCCCAATCAATATCCATTCATAATACACCCGCGTGTTTCCAAAAAAAGGACAAACCAAGTTACAACATGACAAAAGTACAATGAACCCGACTTAAAATAGAAAACGCAAAAAAAAAGGTGACGATAACCCACGCCCAAAAATTTACACATACATAAAGAGTACCACTTGCATTAACATATTGCACATACAAACACCTACAACAGATAAAGACCAACACCTGCAACTTACAACCACATACTTGACACATAACCTACACCAGCAAACTAAATAAACACAGGCTTTATTCTAGACAACTACCCAAGACAAACAGCTACGGCATCATCCCCAGCCTCTTCGAAACCCAAAAGCATAAGCCCCCTTCAGATCTAATCACTAGCATCATCACTCAAGTCCATAACAGTGATGTGCCTCTGCTTCTCCTCCATACCCTCCCTAGCCTCCGCCAACACATTCACCAGGTTGTCGAGCCTGTGACGCTCCCTAAACACGTTCGCTTTTCGAAAACATGTGTCACAAAAACGCACCCGAAAACAGGTATATTGATAAATATAAAATGCCCCAAACCAAAACCGTTTGAAACTGTTTTTCGAAAACAGGTATATTGATAAATATAAAACGCATCTAAGATCTCGCTTTTCGAAAACATGTGTCACAAATTAAAATGTCACAAAAACCGTTTGACTCAAACCAAAACCGGTTTGAAAACCAGTTTGGTTTTGAATTTTATCAATACGTAAGACGATGACCAACCAATTAATTTCTTTAAAATGTTATCAAAATTCAATTGTACGTATTATTCGACACCATAAAGTAAGAGTTGGGATCGTCTAAAAGCTTAGTGTATATATTCATAGTAAGTGATCACCGTATTTCAAAATCGTGCTTATGGCATGTTCAGTCAACTTTGGTTTACTCTTACGAGTTTAACAACTTTGACTCTTAACTCATAGCAATATAGCATTCATTACTTGACAATGTACGCCTAATGTAAGTTACGAGTGTGGAAACCCGCGCGATGCAGCGGGATTGGCTTAAAAGGACTTACTTTGCAGCGACACTTAAACCTTAGGGACTATTTTTGCCAAGTTGTGAAACTTTTAATGTTTGGACTTACTTTGCAGCGCCACTTGGACCTCAGGGACTATTTTTGCCAAGTTGAGAAAGTTTGCAATTAATGCAAGGTTTTTGGGTACAAAGTTGTACGCCTTTTAGTATTATATACAAATAGCCGCGTAGCTCTTGGAGTAATTTACACTCAAAATCAAGACATGTGATTTGTTTGACGCATATATAGTTCGACTTATGAGTTATGTCTATTGACTACTGAACTACTACGCTAAACAATCAACAAAATAGATATAAAGTAAATCATTTTTATGGTCGTTGTGTTTATATGAAGGGCAAATGATTGAAAAAAGTATAATACTTGTCATCATTTTCTTTTGTGGGTAGCGAACAAAATTTTTTGCTTTTGTGGGTACTTTTCTTTTAAATTGATCATTTTTAGGGTACTTTGCGAAAATTTTGGACATTTTTGCCCCTGTTAGTTGATACACTTTTTATTTCCCGAAAGGCAAAAATGTCACATAGTACCCTAAAAAGAAATAATTTGAAAGAAGAGTACCCACAAAAGCAAAAAAAATTGTTCGCTACCCATAAAAGAAAATTGTGTCAAATATGATACTTTTTTCAATCATTTGCCCTTATATGAATGACGGAAATTAAAATATTGTTACTAGTATATAATAACTTGCGTTTTCATGAAATGAAGACATGCATAGATTGATACAGCATGCTTGGTAACAAATAGTAAAAGCTTTTGTTAATTCTTTATGAAAGTAATTTTACTTGAGGTTGTTCCCACCGATCTTCACCTTTTGGGAATTTTACTTGAGGTTGTTGAATTTACTAACCCGTGTATTGTGAGTTTGTCTCATCATAGTCCGAAGCAGAACAACATAGAGTGTGAAAGCTTGGACTTTCTTAAAGTGATAATAAAGTACTAGTAAGTAACTTTAAGTAAATGAAAAAAGTAATTGCTTGATATCTATATGGGGGTGTAGACTTTGATCGCTTCCTTGAAAGATCTTTGCTTTCGGATGTAAACGCTACCGCAATTGTTTGGCTATTCGTTTATAGCGAGGCATGTCTAGGTTCATTCGCGTACGTTGCAGCGACGAAAAGAGCGTATCAAACGAGTATTATAGATACGAGGCATTAAATATGTAATGTAAATACAATAGCTTAGTGATAGTGCAAATCATGTATTTATCTAATAAATATAATATGTGTATGTCAAATATAAATTTTTATTATTGGTTTAATTTGTCAAACAAGAGCAGCATATGTCAATTCTATTTATGTTGATAGCATCTATGAGTTTGTCATCATAACAATACAAAACCATTACCTAATCTATGTTTTTATTTATATACAAAGTATACAACAATCATTATAACATTAATTCTCAGAATGTTATCATGTCCTCTTCTTTTTTAAGATAAACAAAAATATCAAGGAAAAGCAAAAGATCCTTGACAAACTTAAATAAACCCTGTTCCACGAACTTTCATGTTTCTTTTTTCGTTTTTATTTTATTATAAACTTTCATTTTTGTTTAATACTATTATACGCGGCAGGTCAAATGTTGTAAATTCGCATTAGATAAAACCATCAACTACATATATTAAAACACCGTGCATTGATAAATGTTTTTTTTAATTCAAAACATCGGGAAGACTATTGAGTGGGTTCATAAAGATAGTTAGAGTAACGTGGAGGATGTCTTTGATGAAACTGCACTTTTCATAGTATCAAAGTGTCCTAAAGGTACTAAGGTGTAACCGAAGAAGGGTGGAAGTGGTGTTGGGAATCCGAGTTTATACGAGCGTTGGAATGATACTTTTGATGAAGATCCTTATGAAGATGATGAGTGCGAAGCTTTTGATCTTACCGAAGAACACTTGTAATACGTGGGATATCAATCTTCGTGATCAAATTAGATAGTAAATTATGTTTGGTGTCGTTTTAAGTCATCAAATGTAATCTAGTGATTAGTTTGTTCCTTCTTTTGAAGAAGTCGTTTTTTGTTACCATCTATGGATTAGGATACAGAATTAACTTACATCTTTTGTATTTAAACATTTTTTTGGATTAATATATATTCACTGGTATAAAATGTTTTTTTTAAAGCATCGTACGTTATGAATATTATTTGTATAGTTATTAATTTATAAAAACAAAACGGTATTTTTATTGATAGTCATGATGAGGCATTGAGGCCCCTGCCTTTCTAGCTAGCACACTAATAAGCTGTTCGCCTGTATTAACAATATTTATATTTATATATGTGTATGATCCCAAACTAGATAATAAAATTAATTATATGGTGCAATTCTTTTTTTTAGAGTAATATTTGGTTACACAAGTCATGATTTCAATATATATATAAGGGGTAGGCGCAAGCGAAAAATGGGGTCTGCATTATGTTCTTATAATATATAGGTCCCCATCCTTAATACTTAAAAGCTTCCAATTGTTTCATTTCATCATAACATGGAGATACAAACTATGACACCCTCACCGGATGCAAGCACCACCACCACTCCTTACGTGACCGCACCGTCCACCCCTCACCGCTTCCCGACTTTCTTCTATAGCGCGCCCACGAGTCCTACACACGGCCTCGTTAACTTTCAATACCTCGACAATGATATCAATAACGAAAATGATTTTGCATTTAATTTCATCAGCGGCGGTCAGATGGAAACACCTTCTATCTCTGCCGCTGATGAACTTTTCCACGGAGGAAAAATAAAACCCTTGAAACCCGTCCCTAGTGAAAACCAAAATTCATTTTCTCCTAAGGGTAAGAAAAAGGATTTTGATTGTTTTATAGAGACATCTCATCCGAAATCTGACGATACGTATCACGCTACTCAAAACACGCCGAAAAGAGGAAGAAAAGTCAGTAAAGCAAGAACCATGCACAAAGTATCACGATCATCATCACCTTTTAGGATATCAGATATCTTATCTGACGAGGAAACAACTCAAAAAAACTGGTACAACAAATGGAACCTAAAGAACTTGTTGTTGTTTCGTAGCACGTCCGAAGGGAGTGGGGTACGAAGGAAGGATCCCGAGATTAAATATTCGAGAATAACGAAAAGAGATGAAGATGTGAAGAATGCAAGTTTTAGAAGTATTGAAAGTTTTAACTCGGTTGGAGAGTCTAGCGGGAGAGTGATGAGAAAAGTTTCGGCCCATGAAATGCATTATACCGCGAATAGGGCCGTAGCTGAGGAGATGAAGAAGAAGACATACTTGCCGTATAAATCGGGGTTGTTAGGTTGTTTGGGCTTTCATAATCATGGGATTTCAAGAGGGATTACTTCTGTTATGAAACAACAAAGAGGATATTGAGATGTCTGCTTTTATCAAATAACTCGAGCTCAAAGAGTATATCAATTAATATGTGCATGTGTTAATAGGTTTTAACATATTTCTGGTAGAAAGTTTTTAGTTCTTTGAATGTTCGAAGAAGGTTTTGAACATACCCGCATCGACTCGTTTACAATTTTATGTTTTTATTACAGACATGGTTCTGTGTAACTTTTTGATTGTTCAAAATACATATATGTAAATCTTCAAATACTTCTCCATTCATTAAGCGTTCTGTTTATCTAAATTTGTGACCTTCTTAAACAAATTGTAATATAATAACACATTTATAAATAATCGCCGGTTAGACAACGGAAAATCTCGTGTATAGTGTTAATTTTCCTTCGCAGTGTTAATTTTCATAAAAAAATCTGGAATTTTACCAAATCATAACGGTTCAGAATACCGTGTTTCTATTACTTTGCTTAGCTAGTCTATTAATAAGAAAAAATTAATCTCAATTTCTATTAGACTCAATTGTTTTAACGGAATCGTTCTTTTTGTTCATTTTTATTTCTTAGCACTACAATAATAAATAGATTGTGCACAATGTCACTTCCAGGTTCTACCACTCATACAACAATTCAAGAATATGAGTCCTTCAATCAACAATCCACATGAGTGATGTTACAAAGTCCGTACCATGTCATCGATAGAAAGGCATGTTTTTATTTGGTTTCCATATACAATAGCACTATCGTATACGTGTTATAAACGCTAATTAAACTCTAGCTAGGATAAGTCTTGCTAGCTAAAAGAAATCAAAGCATGAATCACACCGTTCTCAAAGAGTTGATTCTGTCAATTGGTATGTATTGGGACAATATTCCGTAGAAAAATATAAAACCGTTCAAGGGTACTTTAAGTGTGAATGGATAGGATGGTGTCAACTATATATTCATATTTACTAGTTAAAGGTCAAGCAGAGCTTTTGAATTACTGACACAATTTATGTAAAATGCTGTCACAAAATGTCCAAAATCTATTCTCACTCTTTTCAATACAATAACCACATACCTAATCTTTCGAGAGCGAGTTATGAGAGATGTAAAATGTAGCAAATCCTACCCTTACCCCAGATTAAACCCGAAGGTAGGGTCTCACTCTCTTCAATTCTTATGTGTAGGAAAACCCTCAGCAATTTTTTTGACTATGTTTCTCAGTGACATTCTGAAAACTCTTTTAGTGACGCATATGAAATGTCACTGATTGTCAAAAAAACTGAAAAACATTGTCAAAGTATTACTAGTAGAATCTACCACGATGTTAAGGAAAACACATCGATATTGGTTCGCAGGGAGGGAGCTAGGGGTTCCCGCGGGTGCTCGGGAACCCTATAGATTTTTTCGATATAGTGTTAATTTTTGAAAAATACATTGATTTTTCTTGTATGCATCTTAAATGCACCCGGTCCTTCAAAATGTGTTTCTAATATTACAGTTCAAAAGATTTTGGGCACCCGATAATATTTGGTCCTGGCTCCGTCCCTGTTGGTTCGTGTAATATTTTATAAAAGTAACATTGTCAATCTTGACATATACATCATATATGTACAAAGTCACACCTTCCCTACCTAGTCTTTTCACATACAGCATTGATTTATGGTTTTTTAGGCTGTTACATCATGTACATGACAAAAGAAATTTACATGCGCACAAATTATTAAGTATAATATTGTACGGTATTTGGTCATTTTAAACATATAAGAGTGCTAGGTATCATAACAAGGGTTCCCTTCATCGTCGCGCCACCTCAGCGCCACATCAGCATCTCATTTTCCCACAACAAACCCCCTCCTCACTCATAACAAACCTCAACCTCTTCATTTGGGCCCCACCACTACCACTTTATTTTTTTTATTCAATTTTCACTTCCAAATAAAAACTAAATAAATTCATTTCATTCAAATTAAAAATACAATACATAACACAATAATAAAAAAAGAACACGATACGGAAAAAAAAAAAAAAAAAAAAAAAAAACACGATACGGAAAAAAAACAACACGATTAAGAAAAAAACAACACATACTACTGGAATTAATCTTCGACATCCCAATTTGGGCAATTTTTTAAAATCTCCCAAACGTGAACATATTTGAACTCATTTCTATCAAATTGTTGCTGGAAGCTTAGTTTCGCATTTTCGAGATGAGATTGATCATTTTGAGCACTTCGACGCTGCAACTGTTTGTAAATTGCGTTGAACCTTTTGCAATCGACGTTAATCCTCGTCCATTTACCCGTGATTGAATTTTTTGTACGATGGTCATCGGTTGTCTGATTATTGAACATATGCATAACGTCATTCCAAAAAATATTTTCGGAACGGTTATTTTGCATATCCATAGCTTGTGAAATTTGTATCCAAACTTGCGCAAGCAAGATTTCTTCAGAGTTGTTCCACTTCAAATTTTGAGACATTTGTGTGTGTGTTTTTTGGATTGATGTAGATGTGAAATAAAATGGTGGTTGATGTTATTTATAAAGGTGGTTTTCAACGTTAAATTCGAATTCAAAAACCGGGTACTGTTGGGTGGGGTAATTCAAATTTAAACGTTAAATTCGAATTCAAAAACCGGGTACTGTTGGGCGTGGTAATTCAAATTTAAACGTTAAATTCGAATTCAAAAAACGGGTACTGTTGGGCGGGGTAATTCAAATTCAAACGGTTAAATTTTCTATATATACTATCATACCAGCATTTGTTTGACACACAAATAACACAATTCACACACAAAAAGAATGTCTCGCAAAGACTTTTCTCAGCAATTCCCCAGCCCAGAGAAGTTGCCAGAAACCAGCTTTCCGGCACCAGATCACTTGCCGGAAACCAACTTTCCAACTCTGTCAGAGTCTGAAGTTTACTCAACACCACCAGAAAATGTCTTCCCGGTGGGGTTTGAAAACATCCCGTACCTCCCAATTGTTCCAAGTCCACCTGTGAACAGTCCACAGGTGGATTTTCAAAACCACCCAAGCGGGTTAAGTGAGGCTTCCCTCCGGCAGTTTGAACAAGATGAAGAAAACGTCAGGGAGATACTGCAAGAGCAGGCACGTGAAGAGGCTACTCGCCGTGAGCAAGAAGCACGGGAGGCTCAGTACCTCCACGACAACTTTTTCGACATAATGGAGAGTCGATACATTAATGGGGAGTTTTATTCTCCGCCAACAAGTGATGATGGTTTGGACTCGGATGACTCGTTTTTTTAAGTGTTTAGTAGTTTTATTATGTATTTCATGTTTTTATGTTGTTTTTAGGGATCCATCTGTAGTTTTAATGTTTAAGGTTATTATGTATTTCATGTTTTCAGTTAATCTTTAAAGTTTCAGTTTTTGCTGTTTAACCACGAGAACCTCAGTACCTCTACGAAACTTTCGAAATCAACTTCAACTTCACCTTATTCCATAAAACTTTACAAATCTTAAAAACAAAAAAAAAAAAAAAAAAAAAAAAAAAAAAAAAAAAAAAAAAAAGCGAGAGAAAACGAAAAAAACAAAAAAAAAAAGAAAAACTCTTGTCAGAGTTTAACTTCGTCGTCCCCACGATGTCACCCTCGACGGCGAGCCACAACGAGTGGAGGCGGTGTGGCGGCGAGCCACGGCGGCCGGCCACGTAGGCGACGGCGAGCCCACACCGTCCACTCTAACATGCTCAAAGATCAAATATTTTATAAGTGATGTTGACACCTAGCTATTTCGTCACACCATTCATGGCTTTTTGGTTTTCACTTTATGAGTTAAATCTCGAGTGCTATTGTTTGGCACCGCCAGGACAGTGAACATAAAAGAAAAAGGGATTGACTTTCCTATCCTTAAAAATATATAAGATGCAACTTAACATTGATTAAAAACTTTGTGAACCATTTTATAAGAAGTTTGTTTATTTATTAAATGAACCGAACATGTATAAATACACATAAATAATATTGTACATAAACAATATGCTCATTCGTTTATTTACGTTTGTAAACGTTCGGTAATCTGTCTGTTTCCGTCCAAATCGTTTACAACCCTAAACAGTATGTTAAATCCTTTCAGTTTCATTAACGTTTATGCTCACCAACAATTAAATAAAAAACACCTTTTTGTGGAAGCATCATGTTCATCCATCATGATACACAAGAGCAATTATTGGAAATCACTCATAATACTATCTTCATTTGTATTAATTTACACATAAAGTATTGTTAAAGGTAAGGTTTGGTGTGATGATGATGATCACGTACATGCTAGTCAATGTGCATCTATGCAACTTGTCGTTCAATAACATTCATGCCACATGCCAATTTGTGGTACAAAGAAGATGCCAATTTTAAATTTTAAAAGTTTGAATTCTTAATGCCAATAGTCGACTCTTCTGTAATCATAAAGATATTATGGGTTAGTAAAACGAAATTTACCTGTGTATTTGAAGCTTATTATCACTCACATGCACATATATTGTGTAAGATCCTAGTGAATGGACATTGGATATGGATCCCATGCAATTAGTTAGCTAATGTGTTTGATAGCATGCTTTTATAAGGAAATATGACAAATCTAACCATATTGTCAAAATGTTTTTCATAAAAATGTGAAAAATATTTCGCTCATTGGCGAGAATTATTGAACTAGCTAGATAACCTTACAACAAAACATTACTTGGATTATAACTAGATAACCTTGCAACTAACAAAACATGCCTGTTGTATAGTATTGAAAGTTCATGATCGAAAAGCATGAAAAACATGTGCAATCAACAAGGAGCAAAGACATAATGGCACATGCATTGACAAGGATGGAACGGAGCGAATTAAAACATGTAGTCCACTTACTAGTCGATTCTCTTAGTAGCACGAAAGTAATACTCGTAATGTGTTTATAATCGAGGATCAGTGTCAAGATCTACCACCCCTCATTGTTTCTTACCAAATATCACTTTTAATCCTCAAAGTTTTTTGTGTTTATTGAAAAGGTTGTTGATCTTTACCCTTTACCAAAAAATACCAAAAAAATAAAAAATACTACAACAATGACTAGATTCGTAAGGGACATTTTGAGACTTTCGCCGGGGACATGTCCCCTACGAAATCTTTTCTTGGGGATATGTCCCCGACAAAAGTCTCCCGCCAATACCATCTCGGGAATACTTTCCCCGAGGACAAAAATTCAATTCTCCCGGGGACATGTGGGTCCCGCACCCATTTTGAGCCGGTCAAACATGTCCGACGTGGCACTACTTTTCGCCTGGGACATGTCCTCGGGGAAAGTGTTTTCAAATAATTAGCTAATTAGTTAATTACGTGATTAAAATAATTAATCCCACCTTTTGCTGGGGACATGTCTCCGGCGAAAAGTGTTATACACTGTTGAGCAAAAAATTTTGGCGGGGACATGTCCTCGAAGAAAGTGAAGTAATAAATTTATGTTTTAAACTTTCACCGGGGACATATGTCCCCAGGGAAAGCTTCTGACCCATTTTGCAGCAAATTGCTGCAAAATGGGTAATTTCTAGATTTTTTCCGAAAAAATCTACAATGTAACAACCTGTTTTATGCTACAACAACATAAATTCGCTAAGCATAATATCATATATAACCATCAATCGCTAACATAATCATATGTTTCCAAATTCGCCAAAACGGTTCAAAAACCGTGAACACATGATCATCTACACAACTATACATAAGCTAGCTATCAACAAATGGTCCAAAACTATAAGTATAATCCATTTAGCAGGAATCCTAACACATAATTCACATAAACCACATAATAATCCATGTTATTCTCGACAAACATATCCATAACCCCAAAACAAACATAAACCGACATCCTACACCCCACTACCCCCACTCCCATCCTCGATATATCGAGACTCACCCGGTGGAGTAGCACCTGATCCCGACTCACCCTGTGGAGTAGCACCTGATCCCGAGGCGGGCGGTAGTCGATCGACCCAACCCGGGAATGACCTCAGAAACTCCATCATGTGATCCACCTGAGTCCCTCGTGCATTAAGCTCCTCGGCTTTTTTCCGCACGGTTTCTTGAAGTGAGGACATGGTGGCTTCCTCACGAGCTCGGGAGGCGCTGAAGGTCTTCTCACTCCACCGCCAGGTAACACTTGACCTACACCGGGAACATGACCGCGCTGCTTACCACCGATCACCTATATATAACTGGTAATCAGCATATAAAATAGTAATGGGCATAATGACTCATATATGAATTACTTAGACAATTCATCAAACACCCATATATAAATGGTAATCAGCATATAAAATATTAATGGGGTGTTTGTTTAAGCTTATTTGTAGCTTATGAGCTTATTTGTTTTTCGGCTTTTATATCGTAAGACACAATTTTCCGGCTTATTTGAAGATTCCGACTTATTTGGAGACTTGTGAGCTTATATAAGCTTATTATATCATAATATACTTATATAAGTCTAAGTCTCCAATAACCCGGAAAATTGAAGCTTATAAAATGTAAGCGGAAATCAAATACGGTTTATTATTTGTTTTGTAATAAATACGATTTATTACTTATGAAATATGTGACAAAATTCAAGTTTTAGGCAACAAATATATTTTTTCTTATAATTTTATTTTTATAAAAACAAATGCTTTGTTTGTTTATATATATGTGTGAAATAGCGAGGGTGTGTTTGTTTCGAGTTATATAGCCGGCTTATGACTCATTTGGTTTTTGGCTTATGTTTGAAAAGTTTGAAAGATAGCCATAAAAAGTGAGCTTATGTAGCATAAGTCCATAACAAAATAAGCCATAAAGAAGCTATATAACCCGAAACAAACACTTCTTTAGCCAGATAAATAAGCTTAAACAAACAACCCCTATGTAAGCTCAAACTAAAGTAACTACGAATCAAAACGATACCTTGTAGATAATACGCAATTCCAAACACCAAACCCTGGCCTGTACATAATACGCAATTCCAAACACCCCTTTACGTAATAAGCAGATAAAAAAAGCAATTTAAAAACATGTTGTGGTCGCGGCGGTCGCGGCTGTGGTTCACTGTGGTCTCAGTCTCAATCTCGGTCTCGGTCTCAATCTCGGTCTCGGTCTCGATCTCGGTATCGGTCACAACAGGAAGCAAAAAAAATACATATACATTCAACAGGGAGCTATAAACTTTTGGCGGTGACCTGTCCCCCCTAACACATAAAGACAATAAAAAAATAAACATGAAGCTATATACCTTTTGGTCTCGGCTCACGGTTGTGGTCTCGGATCGGTCTCGGGTTGGTCTCACCACAGATATTGTACCAAAAAAAATAAACAAAAAAATTAAACAATTAAACAATTAACAACAATTAACAAATAACAACTAAAACAAATATTAGCAAAATAATAAAAAAAAAATAACGAAAATAAAAAAATTAACAATTAACAATTTTGGTATCAGTTTTGGACTCACCTGGGTTTTATTGGTATCACTTTTTTCGTAAGAAAGGGGGAGAGAATAGAAAGAATCAAATGTAGAGAGGGATTGAGGATAGAATTAAACGAGAAGAAGGGAGGAGATGCGTTGTGCACAGTGGTGCGAGTGTAGTTGTGGTGGTGTGGTGGAGGGGTGGTGTGGATGGAGCAGTGGTGTGGTGGTGGTGTGGTGGAGATGGAGATGCACAGTGTAGTTGTGGTTTTTTTTTTTATAAATTTTTTCCCTCAAAGTTAGACGAGATCTAGTTAATAATTGAAGTCATGTTTACGCTTTACTTTTGGCGAGGACATGTCCCCAACGAAAGTTTTGTTTGTCTTTTAGTAAGACTTTTGGCGGGGACATGTGCCTAGTGAAAGTTTTGATTGTCTTTTGGTAAGATTTTTGGCGAGGACATGTCTCTGGTGAAAGTTTTTACAACCAGTCAAAAAGGTTTGGCGGGATAAAGTAAATGAAATGAGGGAAAAATAAAAAATTCGCTAAAACTCTTCCCAGGGATACGTCCCCGCCAAAAGGTGTATTTATTCATTTTTCCCTTTAAAAAAAACTCTTTTTTATCATTGTAAATAATTAAAATTAATAATAAATCAATTTAAATTTAACCTAAAAATTTTCTAAATCATATTTAAATAATTTAAGAACTTATATAATTATTTTAATTACTTTTAACTAATTTAAATTATTTAAAATTATTGTTAAATCATTTTAATTAATTTAAGTTGCTTTTAACGAGTCTAGATGCTATGATAATACGTAACATATTAAACGACCGAGTGTAGGTGCTATGATAATACGTAACATGTTAAAAGACCGAGTCTAGGTGCTATGATTATACGTAACATGTTAAAGGACCGAGTCTAGGTGGTGCTATGGTTAAAATTGTGATAAAAACTAGTCTCAACATCCCTCCAAAAATACTTGCGCCAAAATTTCCCACAAAAAATATGGCGCCAAAACTTCCCACAAAAAAAATGACGCCAAAACTTCCCACCAACCTGACAAACACATTATATAGTCCTTTTATCTTCACACGAATTTCACAACCTTTTATCCTCAAAAACACTCAACCTCACAACCACTTATCTTCACACAAATTTCAAAACCTGAGATGGAGCCATATAATCCTTTCAAGTTGTGGAGCAGGAAATATAAAACTAAGAACATCACATACAGAAAATTCATCTGGATTGCAATATTATGCATGTCCTTGGTCGAAGGTGAACAATCATACATTTCTTATTTATGTAAATATACAAATAATTGGGTTGTAATCTCTTATAATTTTCTTATTATGTAACAACCCAGAGAAAAAGATCATGGGTGCGGATATTTTATGTGGAAGAGTCAATTTGACGAGTACTTAAGAATAATCTCTTCTGCTTCAACATCGTAAGGTTTTGGATCTGCACCAACAGAGTGCTCAAGCTGTAATGCTAAAGATCTTAGGATAAACATGCTGGAATCACAAAAACAGGTGCTAGAGACAAAAGTAAGGATGCTGGAGGCAAGACTTGAAATGGCAAGGATTCCTGACGACCACGCATGTCAGTCGGATGCATTACTTCGTGAGATGTTAGGTGACATGGAAAATCTTCGTATGTAGTAGTAGTAGTAGTAGTAGTAGTAGTAGTAGTAGTAATAGTAGTATTAGTAGTAGTAGTAGTTGTTGTTGTTGTTGATGATGTTGTTGTTGGAATAATACGTATGTTTAACTAATTCGTATGTATCTTTCAAGTATTTTTATAAATCAAAGCATCTGTTGGATTCCTAAAGCTGACCATGTTCTTAGTTAACCAGATTATGGTGTCCAAACACCCCTTTTTCAATACTAAATTACATATGCTTAAAGAATGAAACTGAAGAAACAATATCACAATTAACAAACACGAAGGCAAACCTTTTATTTAAAACACGCAAGAGTTCTCAACTACATACATTTTATACACACACAAACGAAACAACTCGACAAGCAAATGAAACAGATCAAACGAAACAACTCGCCCATTCATTTTTTTTTGCTGCTACTTCCTGCTCTGCTAGAACCTGCAACATCTTTTCCCTTCCTTTACTTGACGAACTGTTCAAACATAGCTTCAAGATTTGTTACCCTATTTCCCGCATCATCAAATTTGTAATCATACACGCTTTCTCCAGCTCCAGCTTCATCATCAGATTCAGCTTCCGGCGTGTTTTCTCCTCCAACCTCATCTGCTTGAGCATCCAAATACTCTCTGTAATATGGCTTTTTCTCAACCATTCCAGAATCCGGTCTCTCATCCACGGGGCTATGCTCTGATAAGAACCATATTCATCATAAATTTCGGCGCCATACGTATTAAGAACTTCATTACAGAGATACATCGACGATAAAACCATTATCCACTCCTGTTCCGGCGTGTAATCAGCCATTGTTATGTGTGTTTTATGCGAATTGACGATCGGGTTATTTGTGTTTTGCCGGGATATATAAGTAAAACTTTGGCAGGATAAAGTTGCAATTTGGCGAGAAAATATTGGCGCCAAAAATATTGGCGGGAAAATATTTGGTGGGATAACTCGACAAGTAAATGAAAAAACTCAAACGAAGCAACTCGAATGACACAACTGTTACCGCCTCAATTATTTTTTTACTTTTTATGGTTTGGATTTTAGCGGGATTTCTTCTTACTTTTTAAGCCAAAATAAGTTTTTAGCACAAATTGTTACCGCCTCAAGTTAAAAATATTGGATTTATGATTTTTTTTTTTTATGTTATTTGTGTGATAAATATTAATAGTTGGACTAAGAAATATATAAATTCAGATTTTTGTAAATATTACTTTTGCCGGGGACGTGTCTCCGGAGAAAGTTTTGGCGGGAATAAAAGCGGGAACAATTAGCAGGCTTTGACTTTTGTCAAATTTTGGTAAAAATAGAATAGACTTTCGGCGGAGACATGTCCCCGGCGAAAGTTTGAATTGAATTTTTACTAACCGGTCAGCGTATTCGTGCGTCACGTCAGATTCATTTATGTCGTTTAGCGACTTTCGTCGGGGACATGGCGTCCCCGGCGAAGTCTCCTCACCCGTCCACCTTATTGTTGTTGTAGTGAAAAATAAAAAAAGGTTGTTGATCTTTGCGACCAAAAACGTCGATTGAAAGGCTATAATTGCCATAATCGATATGACCAAAAAAGAACATGATTCACACACTCTATGTAAAAGGTGAAGTCTTATATATATTTAAAAAATAGTTCATATTCGTTGCCTCATACAATAAAGAAACATCACAATCAACTCAGTATTAGGGGTGTTATTCGGGTTGACCCGGTCGGGTTCGTGTCAACTCGGGTCGGGTCAACTCGGGTCAAGCCTTAAAAAACATACCCGAACCCGACTTTGTTTATAACTCGGGTCAACTCGGATCGGGTCAATTCGGGTTCGGGTCAACTCGGGTCGGGTCAATTCGGGTTTGGGGTCAACCCGAGTTTTTTACATTGTAAAAGTGTTGTTGAGCCGGGTTAATCGGGTTCGGGTCAGGTCAAGGATAAAAATATATACCCGAACCCGATCTTGTTTAGAACTCGGATCAATTCGGGTTGACCCGATTGACCCGAATATAATTTTGAACCCGATTGACCCGACCCGAATTGACTCGAGTCGGGTCGGGTTCGGGTCGGGTCAGCCCGAATGACACCCCTACTCAGTATGTGTTGCTAACCGCAGACCACAACCACACCATTCACCGCCCAATATTCAATTCTTGGACATTAAAATGGCCCTACATCTAGGTTTTAATTAATTTAAAGGACATATAGATTGACGGATGAAGTTTTGTCAGTTCGAATTTGTCATGATTCTCAATTTCCGGTCATTTTTCAAATTTATATTTCATTAACGTATATATTTCTTTTAAATAAACGCTATCGCACGATCATTTATTTTGAACAATTGATCCGACACTTCCCAAAACTTATCCTGATATATTTTTATACTCAATTTAAGACCATAAAAATTATATTATTAGTTTACCCGGTGTTTTAAATTTATTTTGGTATATAAATTGTTATATTTATATAATTACGACGGTTTTCGTAAATATTACACGATAATTATTATTTCACTCAAATTTTGCAAGAAATGTATTTTTATAATTTTTATGACTTCAATATATTTTATTTTGATCCGTAAAAAAATTTATTTTTAGTTAACGCTACCCTAAATGCTTAAATATGTACACAAGTTATCAACTATCCTTAAATAACGACACATTTACTTTCACTTATACATTTAATTATTACAAACTACAACTTAGTCTTTTTTTTTTGTTTATGGATGTCGACCCATATAGGGTGACTCACACCATTTGATATCAAAATATCTTGTACTCAAATTGTACATATATTATTAAAAGACTACAATTTACACATACATCTTATAATATCCAAGGTGAAAAGAAAATCCACCCTCTCTTCCTCTTGCTATAATAACCGGCCACCATAAGGACCAAGAAGGTGATCACCAAAAATTTTCTAGTCAAGTTTATATCAATCTAGTTACACTCTTAGTTAAGGTTTTGAAATAAAAACCTAGGGTGTTAGGATTAACCTTTGTTCACTTCACCTCATCAAGTAACTAGTAAGCATTTCATATTCATTTTTCATACTCATTTTATGTTCATTTCATTAAGCTTGAGAAAAACATGCAAGTCATATTGATGTCTATACCACTTTTTATTGTTTTTGAGTGTTATATATATATATATTCATCATCCTATAATTACTCCTTGAAACATATCACTTTTAGTGATGTCTAGGAACCCATGACACCCTAAGAAGGTGTATGGTAGGATTAGAATAGCTTCGGAGTTGTTTTGAATTGGTTAGAATAGGTTTTGCGCGAGAAAAACTCATTTCGACAACTTTATTTAGAGGTCTGATCTTATTTTCGAATTCTGGAATTCTCGACAGTAGGTAAAACTTTTTGGGCTAGATATTTGGAAAATATACTTTAAAACGAAAACGTGGCCGCTTGAACGGGTTAAAATGGAGTTATAACGAAGAAGTTATGCTATTTTTAAGTTTAACGACGAAAACTATTTGTTTCAGAAAACTCAGCATGTATTCTCAACTTTTTACGAGTCAAAAATGAGTCTTAAGCGTTATAAAATGTGTCGACTTATCAAATATATATTATTATAATTTAATACGAAGCTAAGGACATATAAAACGTAGAAAACGGACTTGTAACGATTAAATTACACACGTTTAAATAAAGTTGCCGTAACTTTTATATAAGCATAACTAATATATTTTCTAATAGACAAACATATCGGCCGCAAATGACCATGTTGAGGGTTGTTTTTAACATTGATGGAGTACTTTTTATGAAACGATGTCTTCTAGTAAAAGTAAGTTCGCCTAGCCTAATTTCCAAAACGTCCAACCGTTCGTCAAACGGAGTTGTAACGAGTAAAATACGGTCACTTAAACTTTGCCGAAAACCACCCTTAAACAATATTTTGGATACAAGTACCATACTTTACCTATATTTTCTCCATGATCGAGACCTCTATGATGAAAACTTAAATGCTAAAACTTTGAGATAATGATACAAGCTTCCCAAAACCGTTGAGTTTGTTTCCTAACACTCAATGTGCACCATTTTACGACTAGCTTTTCAGGGACATTTAGTCACTTTCATGAAATTGTCAAATGACATTATTTTACGACGAAAAGTTATAATTTCATAATAAATCACTAAATGACTATCGTAGGATATCGTTTCAACTTATATACTTGTAAAGTAATTTATAAATTGTCAAGACGTTATAAGATTATTTTTCGACGATAAACTTTATTTACAAAAGTGTACAAGTGGTATGGATATCATATGAGTTTGCATGCACGACGTTGTTTCATGACTTATATTAGAGCATATCATTCATAATAGGTCGCGGCTAGAGTGTTGCGTCTCATTTCTGTGCATCCACTTTGTCATCATAACTATTGCAACAGGTGAGTTCGTAGCCCCACTTTTACTTGTTTAATTGTTTTATAAACTCTTCGGGGGAGATACATGCTCAACTTCATGCTTTTACTTTACACTTATATGAACTTAAACTATATTGTTTGAACTATCATGAACTTGTTACCCTTTTGTTTCACTAATTATGCTAGTAAGTAGATTGTGCCCGAACTAAATTGATCACTATATTATGAACGCTATTATTTGAATCACTTTCCTTGATTTTGGACCCTTCAACATGTATATTTGAGCTCTTTTAAATTGATTTGGACCATTTAACATATAAGTGAACACTTTGGACTTGATTTGAACTTTTTGACATATAGTTAAACTCTTTTAACTTATACAAGGACCCTTTTGATATATTTTAAACTTGTTTGACGTGATTTTGAACGCTTCGACTATCTTGAACCTTTTGATATGTTTTGAGCTCTTTGATTGTTCTGAACTTTTGAACTCGGCTTAAATCTTTGAACTTAATTACGAACTTTTGAACGGAACTCTTGAACTTAAATACAAACTTATGACTTGTTTGAACTTATTAAACCGTACGTGTTATGACCTTGACCTAAAGTCTCCCATGTTCGGAGCATCACTATAAATTCTCCCATGTTCGGAGCATCACTATAAAGCCTCCCCGGTCCAGAGCAGAATGTCTCCCTATGGGAACGGAGCATTTTCAATCTAAGTCTCCCTTGTTCGGAGCATCACTATAAAGCCTCCCCGGTCCGGAGCAGAATGTCTCCCTATGGGAATGGAGCATTTTCAACTTAAAGCCTCCCCGGGCCGGAGCAGAACGTCTCACTATGTTACGGAGCGTTCTCAATCTAAAGTCTCCCATGTTCGGAGCAGTGCAAATTCTCCCATGTTCGGAGTGTTCTTAATTGTATATAATAGTTGTATGATGTACTGTTCGTACATTCGCATTGTTAGTCTCCTATTAGTAGGTAGTATGGATAGCGCTATTAGAGGTCGGCTAACCTCTCGTCCACTATGTTACGGGACGCATATTATTTATTCTAGGGGCTTTGCCTGGCATACATTATTATATACGTGGTGCATATTGTGAATTATTATGGTAACTTATACTCGACTATTAAACACACTATATTTTGTGCAATGGGTTGTGAACACACAGGTTGCAAGTTTTGTATGGGCGGAACTTGGAACTTAGTGGATTCACAATGCCTTTGCTTTGTGAACTATTATAATAACGTGTGCATGAATATAAACTAGACATATTTTGGCAGTGGGTTGTGAACACACAGGTTTCAAGTTTTGTATGGGCGAAACTTGGAACTGAGTGGATTTACAATGCCTTTGCTTTGTGGACCATTCTAAATGACCAAAAACTTTGTCTTTGTTGCATGAATGTTCTTTAAAAGCTTTACTTGTTAACCAAACTCTATGAACTCGCTCAACCATTGTGTTGACACTTTTAGCATGTTTTATCTCAGGTATCTAAGGCATTCACTTCATGGCATGCATGTGGACTTATCATAGAGTCGCGATGACGACGCGTCTCACATATATTTTATGCACTTAACTATCGTTTGATTGTAACAAACTCATTTTTTTGTATATTGGAAATCTTTTGGGACCTGATGTTTGTAAACTCTGATTATTTTAATGAATCAAACGATATTTTCAAAACGACACTTTAGGTCGTTCGATATAACTGTAACTTTGATGCTATGACAGTCCTCCCCAAGGTATTTCATTCCGCTGTAAAACAGGTAATTTAGGGGTGTGACAGAATTATTGTGAAAGAAAGAGTATATGGTCACGTTCTTAATGAATGTCTTAAAAAATTATCTCGGATGCTATCCTGAAAGCGCCAAGGCAAGCTTATATGTGAGGTTCAGATTGGTTCGAAGACTAAGTTCGCTTATCAATCTAAGGCACTAAGGAAACCGAAGGTAACTAATGATTAAAATGATACTATGGTTCTTTCCACTTTGAGTTGGTTTGATATATTGAGCTCTATGGTGGATGTGGAGGAAGGAGAGGGTCGTAAAGCTTCGACATATGGTAGTCCAAGTACTACATCTCTGGCTGAAATGATTGATGAAATAGAAAGTTAAATGCTTGGTGAAAAGCTTGTGTTATTGGGTGATGATAGAAAGTCGTTAAAACCTTGTAAATCAAAGCTTCTTATGCAAAAGGAGGCTACTATGACACCGGTATTTAAACCTAGTACTACTATGAAAAAGCAAAGGGATTCAGTTAGTGATGAAGTCGAGAATATTGATGATGACATGGCTCGATATATGGCTAACCTGACTCATGCTGGTGGAGGAGCTAAAGATGCAAGTCTCCTTGAGTATGAGGATTATGATTATTACGATGGTTACAACTATTATGTTAATGACTTGACCGAGAAACAACTTGCTTTCTATGACGCGTAGGATATCCATATCCGTGATAGAGTTAGGAAGTAGTTCTAGTTTTGTTGTGTTTTAATTTGGTAGGCTCATAAGAGTTTCCTGTCTATCTTGTGATAGATTTTGTTTGAAGCACAATAGGTATGTTTGTTTCCTTGTAATGGGCTAAGATGTGGGATTCACCCTCATCCTATGTACTTAATTGTTTTTTGGAGGAATATCTTTTACCGAGAAAACCCTTTACCAAAAAAAAGAAAGAAGTAGTATTTCACCAAAAATATGCACGACCTAACATATGTATTTTCATATCTGTTTCAGACATTTTCTTAAGGGAGATGATTTATACACTCTCATATCTTATTTGCACACATCAATCTGTGCAATAGCTAGTTGTACATTTATTAAATGCGGCTTCATCAGGTTGTACATTTGAGTATACAAATAATAAATAAAAGTGTGTCAATCAATTCCCTTTCCTTACCATTTACAATATGTTCATGGGAGAATTGAAAATGACACCTCACCAAAAAGGCTTGACACCCACGTGATAAATACTTCATAGCTTTCCTGAACGAACAAAAAACTAACTCTCCGTTTCTCTTTTCGGCATAAATGATATTTTTTTTCCCACTAGGATTCATGGCCTGAATAATCTTTTGACTACACAAGATGATATCCTTATATTTACTAAGTCAATCCATACCTATAATTACATCAAACTCTTCTAGTATCATAGTGATAAGGATTTAAAACGTGCATTTTTAATAGGTCATTTAACCTCTAAACTCGTGCATTTGTGATTAATTATTTTCTTAAATTGTTTATTTTCACATTTTAGGTACTTGGGACGCAAAAGTTAGAAACCGAAACGTTTTAGCCTACCTTGGACAAGAAAACGACCAAGTCACGAAAGAATTCAGGAAAAGAGGCCTGACGACGTCACAAGCTACAACGGGTCGCCGTCACTCGCAAATCAAGAAGAGATTCCAAAGTAAATTTTACACGTGACGGTTCAGACTTTTTTAACGGTTCAAGGCCAACGGCGTCACTACCTACAAAATGACGGCGTCAGAGGTACAAAGCGACGACATCACAATAACGACTTGCACAAGACAAAACCCTAATTGACGGTGAGCTGATGGCGTCACAACTAAAAAGTGATGTCGTCACATCTGTATATCTATATATACTTTTTGTAGATTTTTTATTCAGAGTAACACGTATTTGGGAACACTTTAAAAGACGAATTTCTGCAGTATTTTTAGCCTTTTTACAGCCCTCAACTCCTTGTTTAATTGAAGTTAAGTTATTCCTCTTTAATCATTCAAAATGTTTATGTGTTTTTTGATTATATTTTTTTTCTTTTCTTTCAATTAACATGTTCGGCTAGTGATAACATCAAATAGTCCTGAATATTAAGTGTCAATTACCCCCGATAATGCTCGTTATTTATATCATTTATATGGATTTACGCTTGTTTTCTATTGTTTTCCACTTTCGCGTAAATTATGAGCAATGGAGCTAAAGAGACCCGGAAATGGAAACATTACTAAAGATTTATCACAGTATGCCTATTTTGAAGAAGTTACGGCGTAACTCCTCTCTCACATTACGCCGTAACTATTGCTTGACCCAGAATACCAACTTATCAAGAGGTTACGGCGTAACTCTTCCCAAAGGTTACGACGTAACTCCATTAGTCAAAAGAGGTTCCACGCCGCTACTACTTACGCTGTAACTACTGCATCACTTACGACGTAACCAAGTTTATTGAAGACTACGGCGTAACCACTAATAAGGTTACGCCGTAACTAGCAGATCTAGTGCATTTACGAAGAAATAGAAGGTTACGACGTAACTCCTATATTGGTTACGCCGTAACCCAGACCTGGCCTATAAATACCCCACGAATTCCAGCATTTCTAATAATCCCATTCCACACACAACACTCTGATAACGTGGGAAAAAGCTCAAGGCAGGTCTAGGGGAGCATACGGAGATGTTTCCAAGGGAGAAGTCACTCCATTACGATAAGCTTTAGCGTTTTATATTTCTTTTACTTTCAATTCATGTATTTCGTACCTTTGAATATTGAATTGATTTGCATGATTAATATGAGCGGCTAAGCACCCTTTGGTGCTAGCCTAGTTATGATTCCTTAATTGTTTTGTTTGCGTTTACCTTTACTTCCGTACAATTATTTCTAAGTGTATGCATGCATAGTTCTTTGGTAGTCACCCTTGATTCGGTAGTTTTGAATGGTGGTAGAGGCCAATTGCCTAGGAGATATGACCAACTAACCCTAGGTGAGCGGACTGAGACGGGAAGGGTAAGATATGACCAACTGACGACCCTTTCTACTTGTGCGATTTGACCAACTGATCACCTATCGTTTGGATGAACTTAAGAATTGGGGGTGTTGTGTCTAAGTTCCTAACGGCCGGGCACTCACTATTTTGAATCTAGCATGTAGCGGTACTTAATGACTTGGCTTAGGGGACCAGGAACAACATGACTTATGACGGTGCGCCTGATTTCTCCTGTGGTGGCATCTTTGCTGATAGGTTAGGGCGAATTGACCAAATGCTGTCCTCTCGAATTTGACCCCACCTAAAGTAATTGGAAGTAAGTAGACGTAGACATAACTAGCTAAGAGGATTGACTAGGTTAGCACCACTATTCCTCTATTAATTTCCATTTATCATTTATCTGCTTTTATTTCATTCTGCACTAGTAGTTTAATTAATTAAATCCCTATCGAAACAATTATTATTCTGTGACACTAGACTTAGTAATAATCCAACACACATAGCTCTTGGGACGACCTCGGCTTTACTATTTACTACACTACACGCGACCGGGTACACTGCCCGTTAGTGCATTAGGGTAGACCATAGGTATAGCGAGACACTATAAATATTAAGACCTGGTCAGTAAAACCTGCATCAAGTTTTTGGCACCGCTGCCGGGGAGCTATTTTAGGATTTCATATTAAGTCTGTTTTTAATTTTCTTTCTGATAATGTCAAGATACAAGACTCGCAGCTCGAGGTCTTTTCTGGCTACCCCATTTGATGACCCGGAGAAGCAATTTCGAAGAAGGAAAATCTATTCTCCGGTTCCTATTCACAACATCTTCTCATTTTATGAGTCAGACCAGTCGGACGCAGAAACGGAGGTCATCAATGAAAATAATATCGATGACCTAACTATGGAGCAATATTTAGAGCGACCGAATGAGAACTGCCAGCGAAGCTTTACTCTAGATTCTCACACTGAAAAATACTCTATTCCAGATCATATTATTCGAGAGTTACATGAACTTGAGTTTTCTGGAAACGAAGATGAGGACGCTCAGAACCACGTTGAAGAATTTCTCCACTTGTCCTCTCTTTTCAACGTCAGAGGTACTCCAAGCTATTCAGTCACTGCAAGGATTTTTCCTATGACTCTTTCTGGGACAGCAAAAAGATGGTATAAAAAACTCCCTCATGATTGTAAAGGAGCATGGGATAAACTTAGAAAAGAATTCGTCTTGCAATTTTGCCCTCCTTAAAAAATGGCCAAGTTTCTCGGGAAAATCTATCAATTCGTTCAGGTTGGAGAAGAAACGCTTTACCAAGCATGGGAAAGATTTAATGAGCTTCTCTATCGATGCCCTACTCATGATTTAAACAAACATCAGATCGTATACGTCTTCATATACGTCTCCTAGCATGACTCCTGATCAGGCCTTGGAATGTATTCAGCGGATTTCTGAACATTGCTACAAGTGGCACATGGATACAGGGTACGGACCGAGAGATAATTTCGATCATAAGGTAATGAAGACGATAACAAAGCAAGAATACAATTACGGGGAAATTTTCGAAAAACGAAGGTTGGAAAGAGAAGCTGAAGCATGCAAGGTTGAAAAGGTTAAGGCGTGTTTGGGACCAAAACCGAGAGCGATCTTGTAAGAAAAATTCTCGACCACATCAGAGAATCTAGAGAACGAGATGACAGGATTGAAAAATTGATGAGGACATTCGTAGATAATACAATCTCTTCTCTCAAAATGCACGATGATAGGATTAAAAGATTGGAAAAGAGTGTTAGTTCTTGTTCAGAAGCTATCTCTGATTATTTAGCAACCAAAGAGGAGAAAGTTGTCCACACTGTAGAAACTATCCTCGAAGAACCTTTAACCATTTCGGAAAAAGTTAAGCGACGAATCAGCACGGAGAGACAATCACTTATGGACCAAACTTTGCTGGTAATCCCTCCTACTAATGATTCTGTTAATACTAAACGTCATGATATTGCGCAGGAATTAAGTTATGATGAGACTATTCGCCTCAATGAAAGATGCTCAGCGGTTTTGAGGAACGAGCTACCACAAAAGGAAAAAGATCCAGGATGCTTTACTCTCCCTTGCTATATCGGTAGTCTAAACATGTGTAATGCCCTAGCAGATCTTGGAGCTAGTATTAGCATAATGCCTTGTTCGATGTTTTTGCGTATGGGAATTGGTAACTTAAAGCCGGCCAAGATGAAAATTGAAATGGCTGATCGATCTATGCAATCGCCATTAGGAATTGTTGAAAATGTGTTGGTGAAAATTAAGAAATTCTTTTTCCCAATAGATTTTGTTATTCTTGACATTCCGGAAGACAACAGGATACCAGTCATTTTAGGAAGACCCATGCTTGCCACTGCTCACACTAAGGTGGATGTCTTTGCCGGAAAATTGACTCTTGAAGCTAATGGAGAAATTGCCACTTTTGGACCTAACGAACATTTATCTACCCCGGAGAAGGTATGTGCAATTGACCCCGTAGGAAATTTTGGTGAAGCTTTAGAAAAATTTCTTAGCGACCCCCCGGACCCTGGAGAGTTTGACTCGGGGAAAGATTTTGATGTTTTCGTGAATTTTGAGGAAGATGACTTAGGATCAAGTGTTGAAGACCTCTCAAGTGATGTTGAGATGACCCATTGGCAAGATAACTCTGTTAAGACTTTTTCGCAGCCACTTCAACCAAAATTTCATGAGGTAGGAACCCGCATACATCACATAAACCCCTATTATCTTAAAATCTCATACAAAATCGGGTTCATCGACTTCCACCCATTTATTAACACGACTTCCCCAGTCAATATCATGTCAAAGGAATGCTACAACCAAGTTATGAAGAAAGAATTAGAATACAAGGGAAATAATTTTCTTGGGTTTGCAACTAACATCCATGTCTTTGTTGGGACCCATTCATTCTTGGTGGACTTTATGGTTCTAGACGACGTAAGTGAATTCGTGGAGGATGGACTTATGGGAGTAATTTTAGGAAGGCCTTTTCAGGAAATTTCTGGTTTAGATAAGAATCAAAAAGAAGGATTAGTATGGTTGAAGATTAACGATGACAAGACTATTTTCAAGATGCCAAGAACGATCAAGAACTTTAGAAACTGGACCAAGAGGCAGTTAAGCCAAGCTTGACCTTTACTTGATATCAGTGAGGAAGACAAAGAAAAAGGCATTGATCACCCCCACCAAAAAATCAAAAGTTTCTACTTAGGCTGTTTAGAATTGGGAAATGACTACAAAAGGGATGAGAATTTGGTAAGTTGGATCCAACGTGGATACTGCCATGTCCACGAAATGACCAACAAGCACTGGTAGCCTCGCGGCTCTGAGTCTAACTTAAAGACTCGTAAATAAAGAAAAGTGCTCTTTCGGGAGACAACCCGAATTATCCCTTTTTTTTGTTTTTATTTCCTTTATGTCGGGTTTTGTGTTTTCTAACCATTTTTTGCAGGAAACGAGGAACTAATTACTGCTGCAGTTGCTGATCTGAACAGAGTTACGGCGTAACTCATCTTGGTGATTACACCGTAACCAAAATTTTAGCAGCAGAATTCTTGACGCATTACCAATTACGGCGTAATACCATCTCAATGGTTACGCCGTAACCACTCGCTCTTCAGCTCTTACCAGGTTTTGCTAGTTACGGCGTAACTCCCTCATAGTAGTTACGACGTAACTTTCCTCTGCTTTAATTCTTTCATTTTAAAACACAGTAACCTTGTATTAGTTTTTAAATGAACTTTGTGGGTGTGTTCCCTGTAAACCCTCAAGAGACTTCACTCGTCCACTTGGGACACCAAGTGGTTTAAAAGGCTTGTTGCATTCGCTAAATGCAACCGTGATTCCTACGAAAGTGAGTTAGGTTTGTTTTTCATTTCTTTCATTTTTTCTTTTTAGAATTATACTTGTCGGTATTGTGATTTCAGGGATTGAAGTTTGTTCATGACGCTTAAACGAAGGCACAATTCTTTTTCGTGGGCCTTCTTCTTTTTGGAGCAAATTTCAGGGAAGCTCTCGCTCTAATTCTACCTTTCTCTTCACATTTATTTTAATGCCTAGTACAAAAGGGACTTTGTACAATTCAAGTGGGGGGACGGGAGTAGAATTATCTCTTGAACTTTATTTCGCCCTTATTTTTCTAGTTTATTTTGAAAAATTAGGCCATTTTTTATTTTGAAATGTTTTTCCTAACCTAACTATTAGACCTTAGCCGAGCACATACAACCCTTGACATTACATGGTGAGTTTAGCCTTATCCGTTTCCAATATTTTACCCCAAATCCACCAAATTATGAGTGTGCCGGTAGCTTGTAAACTTTAAAACTTGGCCTTTGCATCATTTCGAGACCATAGACGAGGTATGTTGAGTTAGCTTGATATATTTGGACTTTTCAGTTTTAGAAGGCAATATTATAGGATTATCACCCAAACAACCTACCATTGTGAGTCTATCGATTAGTCACCTAGACTTCTCGACCCCCATGTGAAACCCTTTTGTTTCACTCACCTTTAGTGCAAGATACCCCTAGATAAACCCTTCTGAGCCATTCCTTTCATTTTGTCAACCCGATATATTGTTTCGTTAAACCTATACACCTTAGCCTACCCTGTAGTCTTTATTTGTGATCGGAAAGTCATAATTTGCCTAAGTTCAAGGTTCGAGTGGAAAGGTTTGGAAATTACGCTTTCATCGAGAGCATTTATGAAGATCATTGAAGACCCCCCGAATTCCCATTGTTCATCTCAAGTGGGGGGATGTTATGTTATTATGTTAAGTTGAAAAAAAAAAGAAAAAAAGAAAAGAAAAGTTGATTGAGTTATGATATTGTAAAGTGCGATGCTATAAGCACTATTGTATGAGCTTTATTGATTAGTATCGAGGAGGCCACCTCGGTCACATTTGAAGATTGGAGTTGGTAGTTATGCCAACAGAAGAAGAAAAGGTAGTGTGCCCATCACGACGTCCTCTAATGACACATCTACCTTGCATTTCATGATCCGGTTTCTAGACTTCTAAGCTTGAACTTTGGGCGGACGGTAAGTGGTGATGACTTGGTTATAAATTTAGACTACCTGCCTATTTTTTATTTTACACCAATTATATATCCCACGTCTTATCCTACCCTTTAGTCATGAAGCATGTCTAGGTGATGCAGCGAGCAATCTTTGGTGTCTTGGCCATGGATTTGGTCATGTATCATTGATTTTGTCAACTTCGCCGTGACATGTTAGTAATGACGAGTCACCCCTTAACCTTTGTCATGTCTACCCATATTGCCTTCGAGAATTGTTTAGCCCTTAACTCTAGTGGTGGAGATTTGTGTAACCGCCAAGCTTATGATAGAATACATGCTATGACTGTGCGATTGAGTGATCACCTCGAAATTGACACTTAGAATAATTGAGAGATTTGAGTGTTTGTTCCCCTGTCGTGAGGTGTTCGGCTTTGTTTTATTCTAGCATAAGGGATTTGTAAACTCATATTTTCTAGGTTTTGGGAGATATCTTTTTAGGAATCAATCTATTAAGGTCTACTTGAGGGCAAGTAGAGTTCAAGTGGGGGGATATTTGATAATATCAAATAGTCCTGAATATTAAGTGTCAATTTCCCCCGATAATGCTCGTTATTTATATCATTTATATGGATTTTCGCTTGTTTTCCATTGTTTTCCACATTCAGGTAAATTACGAGCATTGGAGCTAAAGAGACGCGGAAATAGAAACATTACTAAAGATTTATCACAATATTCCTATTTTGAAGAAGTTACGGCGTAACTCCTCTCTCGCATTACGCCGTAACTATTGCGTGACCCAGAATACCAACTTATCAAGAGGTTACGACGTAACTCTTCCCAAAGGTTACGACGTAACTCCATTAGGTCAAAAGAGGTTCCACGCCGCTGATACTTACGCCGTAACTACTGCATCACTTACGACGTAACCAAGTTTATTGAAGACTACGGTGTAACCACTAATAAGGTTACGCCGTAACTAGCAGATCTAGTGCATTTACGAAGAAATAGAAGGTTACGGCATAACTCCTATATTGGTTACGCCGTAACCCAGACCTGGCCTACAAATACCCCATGAATTCCAGCATTTCTAATAATCCCATTCCACACACAACACTCTGAGAACGTGGGAAAAAGCTCAAGGCAGGTCTAGGGGAGCATACGGAGCTGTTTCCAAGGGAGAAGTCACTCAATTACGATAAGCTTTAGCATTTTATATTTCTTTTACTTTCAATTCATTTATTTCGTACCTTTGAATATTGAATTGATTTGCATGATTAATATGAGCGGCTAAGCACCCTTTGGTGCTAGCCTAGTTATGATTCCTTAATTGTTTTGTTTGCGTTTACCTTTACTTCCGTACAATTATTTCTAAGTGTATGCATGCATAGTTCTTTGGTAGTCACCCTTGATTCGGTAGTTTTGAATGGCTGTAGAGGCCAATTGCCTAGAAGATATGACCAACTGACCCTAGGTGAGCGGACTGAGATGGGAAGGGTAAGATATGACCAAGTGACGACCCTTTCTACTTGTGCGATTTGACCAACTGATCACCTATCGTTTGGATGAACTTAAGAATTGGGGGGTGTAGTGTCTAAGTTCCTAACGGCCGGGCACTAACTATTTTGAATCTAGCATGTAGCGGTACTTAATGACTAAGCTTAGGAGACCAGGAACAATAGGACTTATGATGGTGCGCCTGATTTCTCCTGTGGTGGCATCTTTGCTGATAGGTTAGGGCGAATTGACCAAATATTGTCCTCTCGAATTTGACCCCACCTGAAGTAATTGGAAGTAGGTAGACGTAGACATAACTAGCTAGGAGGATTGACTAGGTTAGCACCACTATTCCTCTATTGATTTCCCTTTATCATTTATCTGCTTTTATTTCATTCTGCACTAGTAGTTTAATTAATTAAATCCCTATCGAAACAATTATTATTCTGTGACACTAGACTTAGTAATAATCCAACACACATAGCTCTTGGGACGACCTCGGCTTTACCATTTACTACACTACACGCGACCGGGTACACTGCCCATTAGTGCATTAGGGTAGACCATAGGTATAGCGAGACACTATAAGTATTAAGACCTGGTCAGTAAAACCTGCATCATCTAGATTAATTAGTGTTTGCTTGGATTGAATGAAACCTAGTTATTGATTATTAATTTTCGTCTCTTGTTAATTGGTTGTCATGCGTTAGAAGTAGGAAAACTAGCTTCTTCACCCATACATTAGCTTATAAATCCGACTAAACGATTTTATACACTATAGTGCACTGGTTGTTTATTCGTTGTATTTATTGCGTGAATTGTAGCTTGTTGATAGTAAGAGTTTTAAGGGAGATGACATATTGTCACTTGTAGATCTAGGGATTCTTAAAGGAGATTTATACATTCATAGAGTTTGGGAATTTGGCACCACCCTACGACAATAAAGGAATACAACGCGCCAATTAAATAAAGATGTGACAATTCGGCTAATTAATAAGAGATAACTAGGGAGTAAAGATAATCTAAGTAAACACACTTTTCCCATCATACGAGTTCACCAATTTACTTTTCTTGCAATTAGTTTAATTTACTTTTAATTAGTTTAATTAAGTAGTTCAAAAACCCACTCTTCAAACTCTAAGATTTTACTTGCTTTCATAAAAATATAAAAATACAAAAAGAATCATCCTACCCCTCTAGACCTAATTCGTCATACACTTCGACTTTCACAACACTATTTCCCTAGAGAACGATCAATCCCCCATGTCTTACTTATACTACACTACAACGGTTAGGTACACTACCTATAAAGATTGTAAAACTTAGTGTGTTGCAATCCGACGCATCAAGTTTTTGGCGCCGCTACCGGGGAATAGTTTAGGTTTCGATTTCTATCTCGTTTAGGTCTACTCACTAGATTCATATCAAGTGAGATTTTTACTTTTATTGTTATTAGCTTTCTCGTAGTCCATCTTTTCTTTGTGTCTTTGTTCATAAAAACTTTTTCATTTACTATTCTGTTTGCCATTATGAAAGACGTGAATCATCCGTTTCATCTAATGCAATGACCTCGTTGCGTGACCAAATTTTTAAGGAAATCAATGACCATAGAGAGCTTAATAAATTAATTAAGAAAGAAATTGAGCAAAGAACTGATCCTTTTATGGATATCACTACATCTAGTGATGACTCGGAAGTGGAACTAGAGGATGACTTTAGTATATTCAAAAATTTCTTTCCAACACATGAGGAATTAAACCATCATAAGTTTCTTTTAAAATACCCTTGCCCCTTGAGACATTGGAAGAGACCGTGGATTAAGAAGCGCAAGTATATGAATATTAAAACCCCTTGCATGATTGGTTATTTAAATAGAGAGCACACCTACACTGATTTTAAAGCTCCTATATTATAATTGGATCATGAATGAAGGATTAGAGCCTAGAAAGGATCCTTATAGTCCTAATCGATTGTGCAATTTTGTTGGAAGAGTAAAAGGATTACATGTCTTCGTGGGGAATTTCACTTATAGGTGTGATTTGATGATCTTGAAAGATGTTTTTTTTGGTAAAAGGGGATCACCTGTCAAATATATTGCTCTAAAAAATGTTTAAGTACAACAGATGAGAGTGAGTCTTTCATCTCGGCCCGTTACATGGGCATTGAATAAGCACCAAATGTGCAACAACCAAAATCACTATATAAGAAAGACATGGCAATCTTATGACCTACCAAACATAAAATTACTTCCTACCACGACCTTGAAGCTTGACATCATATTGGTAACAAAAAGCATCCAATTGCTCTGGCAAATCGTAGACTTGAGCAGCATAATCATCATTAAAATAATCTTCAAACTCATGATAGCCACCAGATGATGCAAGAAAGTTTTCCACATCGTTATCCGGCTCAAGTACCTCTTCCTCATCACTGTCAGTAACAACTACTTCACCCACTTTAGAGTATGGGCTGCCCACCTTTATCGAAGAGGTACACTGAGAAGAAGAAGAACTAGGCTTAGTAGCCGCAACCTGCACCTTTTTAAGAGGGTTACCATCATCATCATCTACAAGAATAGATTTTCCATCAATAATAAGCTTTTCAAGCTTTCCAATTTTTTTAATAATAGGAGTAGTACAAGGAATACCATTTATATCAGTATCGTCCATATTAAGAGCATCAAATGGGTTTGATGTAGCAGTATTCGTCCCGTACTTTCCTCTTTACTAGCATTTGGCTTCTTTGAGACAAGAACATACTTCTGCTTATGGTTTGAAGGGCTAAATTTAGCCCCTTTACCCACATCTATACCGCGAAACGGATTTTTCTGAGGCGAATGAACCCCGACCTTTTTACCTTTTCTTTTCGGTTTTTAACCTCAATAAAACCCACTTCGTCCTTGTCACAGTAGACGAAGTACCCTAAATAGCCACATTAAAGTCATTACGAACAACCTCCTTAACATATTTTGGGTAATTGATACAATCATGCCCGAAAACTTTACACATATCACAATGAGGAGGCGTCCATTCATATTCAACTTTAATGATCACAGTAGTATAACCACTATCATCCTCATTAGGAATAGCCATACTAACTTCTCTTTTCAAAGCAGACACTACACTTAGTTCCACGAGCGCACGCGCAAAACTAATACAACCCCACGAATCAACACACATTGAGCTTGTAAACAATCCACCTCCAAATGTACACCCAAATCGTCTTAGCATTCCTTGTATCACTCACTTTTAGTGCATTATTATTTTTATTAAACCCTTAGTTAATTGTCTAGTTGATTACATGGTTGCTAAGTCAAGTCATATCTTGTGTATACAATTTTGAGACGATTGAGACTCATGGGTTTAGTACTAGCTGTTATGGAGTAATGGGGATGAAGTCAAAATTATAATCCGCATATCTACGTTAATATTTAAGTTCTCTACGTGTTCTGATCCTCGCATTGCGGGTCATTAGTTAGTTTTTATATATTTAAAAGTTCAAATGTAGGGATATAACTATAAATCCCTTATAATGTATTATTTTGCGGATGATAGGGCAATAACGTATGAAAAAAAATAGATCGAAAAAAAAAGAAAATAAAGAAAGAAAAACATATGGACTACCATCCCGCCTTTTTATCTTTTGTTTAAGTCAAGAAAGAGTCAAGAAAATTACAAAAATAATAATAATAATAATAATAATAATAATAATAATAATAATAATAATAATAATAATAATAATAATAATAATAATAGTTAGTGAGTCGAGTGTTGGCTTAGCAACGACATGTTATACATGTGATTAGCTAGATAATTGACTTGCCACCAGTAAAAATCCTTGTATCTACAAACCACGTTTTTCATACCCTTACACCTAACGTTACAACCCTTTAAAAGCCCTTTTTAATTTGATAGTTTATCCTAGGTGCTTACGCCAAAGCGGTGGAGGTTTGATCTTTTCTCAAGCCTATGGTAATCTATGTGCTATGACAGGTAGAGAGTGTTTAATTTTCCCGTTCCCACACATGTTATACATACACCCAAGAGATGAGAGAATCCAAACACTTTATGTGAGGTGCTAGTACATAATTTATGTGCTTATTTTGACTATTGTAGAGCTTGTGGATGTTGTAAACTATTTTAAACCAATGTTAAATGCCCATTAACTTGTAAATTGATTGGATAAAAGGACATTTGCTTGAGGACAAACAAATCTCAAATGTAGGGATATTTGATAATGATTTAAAACGTGCGTTTTTAAGGGGTCATTTAACCTCTAAACTGGTGCATTTGTGATCAATTATTGCCCTAAGTCGTTCCTTTTCACATTTAGGTACTTGGGACCCAAAAGCTGGAAACCGACATGTTTTAGGCTACTACAATGGTTAGTTACACTGCCTAGAAGGATTGTAAAACTTGATATGTTGCAATCCGACGCATCACATAGGAATCAAGTCGACCGTAAAAGTTCTATCATCAATTACTAGAAAAATATCGAGGTCCACATTTCACACGACAAACAATATTCCTATCAGTTATTTCTATCTCTAAAGGTTTTGGGAGTTTATTCAGCAGAGTTGACAATCTTTCACTAAAACTGCAAGACACTAAAGACACGCTTACATCCGAATCATATAAAACACGAGTGGGCATCGAATTAACGAGAAATATACCCGTGTCAACATCGGGTGTCACCTTCGCCTCCTCCGCGGTCATTTGGTACACACGACTTCTAGCCTTGGGAACCTTCACCTTTTCCTCCTTTACCGACCTCAAAGGCTTAGCACCATAACACTTATACGATGCTACAACACTCGGCAGTGAGCTCTCTTATAGTTAAACAACAACAGGAAATATACCATTAAAAGATATCGATATGTCTTATCAGTATGCCGCCTTAGTGTGTATCACTAATTTCACAAACTATTTGTATTATGAAATCATCTAGTAATTCTTCCAGTATGACAATATCTATTGTAACAATGTAACATGTGTTTTTATTACATATCTTTATCTCCTTTTAAATTCCTACACGTAAAAAATGGTAGTTTAAGTTCAGATTAGGTAAACGAGTAGAAAGCCATCTTTCTTAAATGGAAAGATACATTTCGCCCAATATTGACAAGATATACTCTGATCCATAAAATAAATCATTTCGCCAAATCAAGGGTATTGTAGATGTTTAGTTATTAACCACTATAAGAAAATAGACTTTTAGTGACAGAGGTTCTAATGGTATAAAAAAGTGTCGTTTTAAATCTAACATTTTAGTAACACTTTTAAAGTGTGAGCAAAAGCTTAAAATTTTGAGATTCGATGACACTTTTTATAAGCAAGATGTGTCACAAAAGGCAAAACTATGTACTCACACTTTTTATGTCATTATAAATAGACTTTTATCTAATGGACTTTTACCTATACTTTTTTAAATGTGGGAGAAGCATATAATTTTCTAGTGTCACTTTTTTTTATACTTTTGGTGACACTTTTTTATTTTAATGACATTTTTTGACTTTGGTGACACTTTTTTTACGTGTCACTAGAAGACATTTTTTTTTAGTAAAGACTATGTGCATATATTCTCAAACTTTATGTCTTTTTAATATAAGAATATACTTTCAAATTTCAAATATGCACTTTTTGAAATTCTTATATAATCATAAAGAAAATGGTCCCGGGAAAAGCATGAGGTTGATGACCAAAAGTTATGGCCACATTAAAAGTTCAAAAAAGCTTTAGAAAATGGCTAAAGGCTTTGATGGATTCAACCAACCAATCGATTAGAATCTCATTAGTCATGACTCAAATTTCAGCATCTCGAAAATCTGGATTTTATCAAAGTAAATTTTCACGAGCTATTCATATATAGAGCATCTGACATGACTAACTGTTTTAATGTATGCTTAATTTTATGTGACAGCATGTCAGGAGAAGGATCATTTTTTCACAAATTAATAAATTATTGTCATGTTGATTTAGACACAAATTTAATTATATTTTCAGTCATGTCAATCATTTTTTTCATATATAATCACGTTAGAACATATAATTACAATGATCGATTTCAAAAGTTTTAAACTAAGATGCAAATAAATCACTAGATTATCTATACTATCTATAAAGCAAAAATGATTAAAGTGAAAAGTAAAAAGTTAAGAAAGTAAAATGTGAAAAAAATTAAAAAGAAAATGTTGAAACAATTAATTTTGAGCAATTTCATCTATTAATACACATATGTTTCAAAAAAAACTATTAATACACATCGAAAACCGTGTTGACCCGGGACGCTTCATACCCGGAACGGTTCAACCGGTTAAACCACCCGGGTCGAACCAGGTTTCAAAACACTATGTTTAATCATCAAATCTTCAAACTTTTGTTATTTTTCGTTTATAGCCAATAATTTTTTTTTAGCACTAAAACTATCCGCCACTATAAAATCCCGTTGTTATACACGGGTACTCGTTAAACCAGAAATTTATTGTGGATTTGCAACTCCATTATTGACATATTTTGATCATATTAACTTTCTTCAAGTATTTTCAAAGGTTTGAGAGAAGGAAAAAAAAACAAAACTTTGTGGTTGAAAAAGTGGGCCGTCAAGTACACCCAGCACTAGGGGTGAGCGAAAAAACCGTAAAGACCGAATAAACCGAAAACCGAAACCCAAGTGAATCGAAAATAACCGAACCGAACTAATAACCGAACCGAATTTGCTAAAACCGAACCGAACCGAACTACTAATTTGGTTTTCGGTTTGGATATGGGTTTGCCAGTTTGAACCGAAAACCGAATTCATATAAATATATATTTATATATATATATATATATATATATATATATATATATATATATATATATATATATATATATATATATATTATGTATATTTATTTATAAATAAATACTATTAAAAGCTTATCATAATATAATAAAACACTTTTTATGCTTGAAATATATTTTTTGCTAAGTATCTATGTAATTATTAATTTTTTTTTAAATAGTGAAATTCAGGTTATTCGGGTCAACCCAAGAACCGAACCGAATTATAATATATTCAACCGAACCAAACCGAAAACCGACTTTGAATTTGGTTCGGTTCGGTTCTCAGATTGACCTAAATTTTTTTTTAACCGAATTAACTGAACCGAACAACCCGATGACCAAACCAATCAACAACCCTACCCAGCACTAGCTGTTATGTTTTGGCCTATCATGACGAGCCCAACTACAGTTGAAAACTAGAAACCATTCAACATAATGAAACTGGATATCCGTTATTTTTAACTTTTCTTATTTTCAAATATCACAAAGTGCTTAATTAAAGAAGTCCCAAAAGTTGTTAGATATGATTATTTCCGCGGTCCCTGCCCTGGTACCAGCCACCAGGTAATGGATTCTCGTTCTGATGTGGAGTTCTAACCACTGATGTTTACGTACATCTGTCTAGACCTTAGTGAGTTGTATGATGAACCAAAAGTGGCTGTAAGATGACAAGGCTTAACCAGTGTCTCTCTGGTTATGTCTTTGTTAAGTCTTAAGTGTCAAACAGACTGTTGAAACTATCACTTGCGTTTGGTCAAGGTTTCCGTGAATATATGGTTGGCCTGGCAACCGACAGTTTGATGCTGTAGAAGCCAATTATTAGGCCTTATATGAGAATCGTATATGTAGTCGTGTATGGCTTCGGGTCTAATAATAATATGATTACAGACAATATACCAGATTTACCCGTTTGATACGACTCATTTTCCGTACTGTAAATGATTCTAATTTAAGACATCCAATACAATTCCAATCCAACGTTAGCAGCACCTCCATATATATACAAATTTGAATTGACTATTTTCTTCGTGTTTACAAAATTCATAAATTAATTTAACGTTGATGAGCTACAATGTACACGCTCAAGTATCATAACAAAGAAGGCTGCTTTGAGACTGAAAACTGAAACAACTGAAATAGCCGGTTAATTATATTCATCGTGGCTTTCTTTGATTTCTTGTAGATATCCCATGTAGCAATTTTACAAATCCAAGATAGCTTAGTTTCCCGTCTGTATGTCGTATCCAGTCAGTAAGAACATCATGAAGAGAAACCGAAGGACCGAGCCCAAATTCCTGAATCAATTTAAAATCAACGTTACCTATCTTTTATTTGTAGTTTATGGAATATGCGACGATTAGTTATTTTGCCAAAATCTCAACTTACCGATGCAAGTTCTTCAATAACGATAGCCCTGTTAGCATCTTTATCAAAAATCTCATAAGCACTACGAGCAAGCTGTTCCCATTGATCGAGTGTTTCAAGTTGACGAACGCAAATAGCAGCCGCACAGAATTCCTCAAAATCGAGCTTGAGTGCAGTCAGCTGTTACAATATATCAGCAATTGTTGATTTCACCTAAAGCATTTAAGGCTCATACATGCTTTAATAAACATTCCATAAATAAGTATTATAAAGTTAATTACCCAGCTAAGATAGTCATTAATATGAGAATCCTTCATTGCACTCGTTGCACGCTTCATCACGGCGGTGTTAATGCTATTAAAGGTTACACTTTCGGTGTTCCCAAAGTGGGAAAACTGCTTCTTGAAATAAAAAAGATCATCTGACGTCAATGTTTTAGACAATGCCTTAGACAATGACTGTTACACGAATAAACATATGTTAACTCATTTGAATTAGTCACTTATAGTTATACTAGTTACAGTGTAGACATAAATAGTACAAACCTGTAAGGCAGCCTGGCGTAAAGGAGACGAATGTGTGTAGGCTTTCAGTGATCTCAGTATACGGATATCAATCGGGACTTCTACCCCGTTATGATCCCGAACCCACGGATGACCTGAATCAGATAAGCAAACCACTAATAAATAAGTATTGCACACTTCACTAGAACACGGGGTATAAAACAAATCTTGATGTCGAAAAGAAAAGTAAAACTTACTTAGAGCCTGGGCAGCAGTCAACCGTTTACGAGGGTCTTTAGTCAAGAGACCCTGCACAAAATCTTTAGCCAAGGGTGAAAATGAAGGCCATGGTGGATCAGCATAATTTGGAACATTTTTAAGTACTGCTCGGAAAATCCCAGACTCGGTTCTTGCCCAAAAGGGTCGATTGCCACATAGAAGAATGTACGATATCACCCCCACACTCCACACATCGGCTTCTGTATCGTATGACCTAAGTAGAACCTCGGGTGCTACATAATATGCACTTCCAACAATGTCGTTTAGATTTTCATCTGCATATGGCTATATAAACTCAATAAATGTTTAACTAAACGTACCATGACTAAATATAACTCCGTGCTTTTTTTGACTGACCTGGCTTTACGAATTCAGATAGCCCAAAGTCAATGGCTTTCAACTGGGAATCAGCGTCCTTCGTTTTGAATAAGAAATTCTGATAGAAAAAGGTAATGAAAACAAACAGAATAATGTTACAAAGTGATCACGGAAACTGTTTTGGAGCATTACAAATAAAGACTAGGTGGGTGTTTGGGATTGTTTGAGTGTTGATAAGATTATATTTAGGCAGTTTGTGTAATTAAAAAAAAAAAAATACGCCTTTCTTGATGTAAATAAGTAGCTATCAAATAACTAAGCTGATTGAAATAAGCACTTCAAAGTCCGAGCACCTCGTAATAACATAGAAACAGTTTGTACCTCGGGTTTAAGATCTCGATGGACAACACCTTGGAGATGACAAAATGCAACTACATTTAGTATTTGTACGATTACATTCTTAGCCTCCTCTTCGTTGAACTTCCCTCCGCTGCAACATATTACATAATCAGTAAATGAAATTTTTGCGTTAGATCTAAAATCTAGATAATTAAAATTGAAGGGAAGAGATATAGTTTAGACTTTAAACCTTGCATGAATTCGATCAAGAAGCTCGCCGCCTTCACACAATCTGAAATATGCATAGTTACAAGAATTATATATTACTGTATAATTTAGTTATAACTATTCTTATAACTATGTAAGACGAATGTACTCTTACTCCATGACTATGTAGACATTATCGTTGTCTTCAAAAGCATCATAGAACTGTAAGAGGTTATCATGTCCTGACAACGCTTGCAATATTTTCAACTCTCTTCTTACATCCTCAACTGCAATAGACGTTGTCATCTGCCAAACAATCTCTACATTTTTTAGTTCTTGATCAAGGACTAATTAATAAAACACTCTCCCAAGATTGAGACGACATAGTAACTGAAAATGCTTCTACATATGATGATATGATCAGAAAACTACACCATACCTTTTTTCCAAATTCAAGAAACTAATATTAGGAAATTGTTTTCAAGAGTCAAAAGTAAAACACTTTTAAGACTTTTACTTATGCGATAGCGAAGCCTAGTGAGGCATAAGCAGTAGCTTATAGGACGAACCCGAGCCACTATTGGAGTGGCCAAGGAAGCCTACTACACCGATATTGGATCAGTAAGTGAAGAAATTCATTGCAGCCATACCAAAAGGAGGATGGGGGCCAACCTCTTTCGCGACCTATGGTCTCACTGTGTCACTTGGTTAGCAATTCTAGAAACAATCATGTTTCCAATTAATTGACTGATATGAAAAGTTTTAAAAATGTTATGGAGGGTGATCGGGATACTATTACTTCGGTTCATAAACTTGGAATGGATGGTGGAGCGTAGGTGACGAGTAATTATATACTTATCTGTATACGGTGCTTTACTTGTGGACGCTTAACACTGTCATCATGGATGTAAACAGGAGTTTAAGGGTTTATTTATAAATACTTATTACGTGAGTTATCAGTAAATAATCAAACAACACTTGTAAATGAGCATACTGTGTATGTTGATATATAGCAGAATATATATATATATATGGGAATATCTTAGCTACAATTAATTGTAGCCAATTGGCTACAATTTTGCACTAAAAATGTGGGTCCCTGATTATTTTTGTGGGTCCTGAATCTTTTCTGTGGGTCCCTGAAACATTGCTAGTGTATTTTTAATTAAGGATTGTAGCCAATTGGCTACAAAAATTGTAGCCAAGCTATCCCCTATATATATATAACCTACTGTGGTAACCTCTACATTTTAATAAAAGCTTACTGTTGGTAACGATAAAGATTCAAAAGAGTTACTGGATGAAAGTATTAACAATTTACCATCATCACCATATCATTATATCAACCACGATTGAACTATAATTTAAGCATGACTAAAAATCATGCAGAAGTAAGTACAAACAAAGTTAGCAATAATAAACTGATAATAGCATACATATTGATAAGAAGTTGATTAATCTTAATAATGAACAACCATAAGAGATACATTTTACAGGATAAACAATTAGCTAACCAAATAAAATTATGTATGAACTAAAGAATATTATTGCATGTTAGCGGGTTATTATTGTTTTATGCCTATTGTTAGTTATTAAGAGCTTAGCACATGTTTTAGGCCTACTAGTTACATCTCACGCGTCTTATGGTTGATGCTAGAACCACTTTTTACGAATTTAGTTCAAAGTTGAACCATCGGATCACATATTTACAAAGAATATAATATTATCTAATTAGCTGAGTTTCTAATTCTGATCCATATTACTACTGTATTATATTTGCACATGATACATTACATATGAATATATGATCCATTTGGGGTAACATGCATAAGACTGATTTACATGCAAAGGTCGTACACTATTTGACTGCCGACAAAAACGATTTGATGCAAAAACTAAATTACCATGAATCCATGATATTACTATTTAACGAAATAAATTAACTAAAATACTGTTAAAATAGGTTTAACGGAATCTAGATCTACGAGTGTCGAGTTTCAACTTTTAGTAAGACTTTAAATATAAAAAATCAGATTCTATGCTTTTCTTCACATGCCAATACATATATTTGTACAGTAAAAATTAATCAACGACCTTTGCACTTCAAAAACCGTATCTTAGATGTAAAAAGTATATTCAATTGTATTAGTGTACGAATAAATAACGAAATTAAGTTTGGTTCACATAACAAATAAGGAAACAAATTTTTATTAGAGAGCTCGGTACCGGTGGGTGGTAAATTTATTTATTTTCCAAACGAGAACGTTTTATAACGGCAAAAAAAATGGACGTTCGGGAAGTCAAACTAGCCGTTATTTTAAAACAAATACCCACTTTTTCCAATTTTTTACCTTTTAAAAATCTTATAAATACCCCTTAAATATTCTAATTTTTACACACAATTCTACATGCAAATCTCAACGATAATGCTCTTAAAAGGAGACATAAGTTAGTTACAAGTTTCATATTTTTTAAGGCATGGATGTTTCTTCCTAGATGTCAAAAAAGTTATTGTATTCTGCAACACCTTACTTATGTTTTGGAGTTGTGAAGAGTTTTCAACAACTAAAAAAATGTAATTGTATGTAGATGTAAATGTGCCAAAAGAAATCACAAAATAAATACTTCTATGAATCTATGGTGTACAATATTTTGATGTGCTAACAAGTAACTCAGCAAAAGAAACTTTTTGAAATAAGAGTAGAAAAGTATCTTCTTTTTTTTTTTGGTAAAGGGGAGTAATCCTGCACCCTGGTAAATATATTAACCAAATAAATGTTTAAGTACAATGTATATGAGTGAGATCCCATATATCAGCCCGTTACATAGGCATAGAGCTTACATAACAAGATACTTCCAATTATCTAAACAAGAAACAAAACACTACTCAAATGATAACATATGACACAACGAAATTATTTCCTAGGACCTTGAAACGTTGTGCCATACATGGCATTAAAGGCATCCAAATTCCCAGGAACATCACGAACCTGTTTCGCATAGTCATCGAAGTCATATTCATCATACTCATCTTCATACCCTTGGCCACCACCAAATATATTAGCAGACTCATCAAATGGGTTAGCAACAACCTCATCTTCAGAATCAGACACCTCAATCTCTCCCACTTTAGAAAAAGGGTTAGCTCTCTTAGTAGAAGAGGTAGACGGAATAGGTTGACCATCATCATCCACAAGAGTAGCTTTCCCAGCAATAAGTAGTTTTTCAAGCTTACCAATTTTCTCAACTATGGGAGTAGAACCAACATCCATTGTTCCCATTGAATCACTCACAAGCGGTACATGTGATGTAGAACCAGTCTTATTTAACACATCCTCATTAACCTCCATTGTACGACCCTTATCCACATCTGCTTCCTTAGAACAACCAGTAGAATCCCCAATCATCGCCTCCTCAGTATTAGAATCAACCACAGGACTTTGAATGCCCGTGTCCTCATGCACCTCAAGTGTCCCAAAAGAGTTAGAAGTAGTAACAGGAGTACCTGTAGCATTAACAGTAGCAACGTCCGTCGTCTTCTTCTTTGGGATATAAACCTGCTTCCTAGGAGCAAATTTAAGACCCTTACCCATATTAATACCACTAGACAACTTCGGACCTTGGGGTTTGGCTTTCCGATTCTGCACCACCTTAAAACCATCATCATTCACATCCAAGGTCGAGGTGTGAGCATCAGCATGATGCTCCTTAGGAGACTTAGGACAACAAGCATTATCATGCCCAAACACTTTACATTCCATACAATGTGGAGGTTTCCATTCATATTCAACCTTGATACTAGCCATCGTAAAACCACTATCATCCTTCTTAGGGATAGCCATAGTTACCACATGTTTAAGATCAGCTTCCGATGATAACTCAACAAGAGCACGAGCAAAACTAATACGACCCCATGAGTCAACGCACATGGAGCTAGTGAATGCATCTAACATGATCGGCTTACCCACCTGAGTAGCAATAAGGCTCAACCCGTCTTCCGAATATGCAAGTAATGGCACATTATGCAATTTAATCCACACAGGCACTTTGGTAACCTCACTTTTGGACAATAGCACGTCAGGAGTCCATTTAGTGAGAATGATAGGAGAATTACGAATTATCCAAGGTCCTCGTTGAAGAACATTCTCAACACCCTATTTAGAATCAAATTTAAAGAGAAATACACCATCATCATTCTTCATAAGTTTCTTTAAACCAAACTTACCCCATGTATTGGTGACATAATTCTTGACCAACTGAAATGCAATATTCTTGCCGACAAAGAAGCCAACAAGAGTATTATCATAGCGGTTAAACACACCCTCCATAGCAGCCTTAGGAAGAACTGTATCATGATTATCAATTCGATTCTCATTCACCAATGAACGGAAGTTAACTTTCCTAGATACACGTTCCGAGTTTAACACATTAGCAAACGACCTCACTTCATTGTGTATACTATCACTCACATTAAGACCAGAAGTAGAAGCATTCTTACCATCCATCGAAGCATTAAGATCAGAAGTAACACTATGATTAGTACCATACATTTGGGATTGCATAGCCACATCAAAACTCGACAGAGGAGTATTTGCAGAATCAACTTTAGTACCATTAATACCACTCGAGTTGTTCACATCAGAAGATGAAGCCATCTTAGCAATATCACTGTCAATTTTATTCATTGCTGCATCAAATTTCTGATGCGCATTAGCAATCAACTGCTCCACATTAGGCTGTTTTGAAATAGAGGCCGAATCAGAAGCAGGTATATCATGACTAGTGCTTGAATCAAGTGAAACCGGCTCCACTTGTCCATCAGTACCAACAAGAGGTGTACCTTTATCGGACGCAGCAAAACAATCAGAATCCATACCACCAATAGTACCAGTAGACTGCGCAATCTGCTCCACACCCAAATTATTGTCAACCAAACCAGTAACCGGCATAGGTTCCTTAAGAGACCCAACTTGATCGGCCAAGTTGGTGGCTGGACTAGCAACTTTCTTCGACGGACATTCCTTGTTGAAAAACCCTTTCTCCATGACACGAAACCCCACACACAATCACACAAACCCACGTAAATATGACAACCCCAGCAGCACCATAAAACGACCAAAATAAAATAAGAGAGAAAACCCTAACAGGATGTTAGGGTTTAAGCGATAATCCCACAAAAGACTAACCAGGCTCCATGTTATGATGATACACACAATCAATTAATCATGTATATACTATCCAGTGAACGAATAAAGACCAGAAAAGAAAACAAAAAACGAAACCCTAACAAACGAAGAACCCTAACTCCTAAGCGATCACAAAAATCTGAAATAATTAAGCAAATCACATAAGTAATTGCATAAGAATCACATATTAGAGTAAAGGATTAAGAGAAAAGAGCAGAGGAGATCGTTGTTTGCAGAAAAGGGTTTCGGTTTTCCTTTTGGTCGCCAGAGAGAAAAGTCGACTTAGGGTTATATCTTGTATATATACCATACAACATAAGTTTAGAAAAGTATCTTTTTAGACAACCTTTAAAGTATAAACAAATTAAAAGTGTTGAATCTCTTTAAATCACTTATATTACCCACAAAATTCTGTATCTTATCGGGTTCGGTATGTGAGTTGCCCATCAACTTAGAGGTTATGGGTTCAAGCCTCGCTGAAGGCATTTATGAGATATATTATGAGATTGGTGGTATAAGTGTGAAAAAAATGATGCAAAAAAGAAATGATCTATTTATTTTAGTGAATCTTTAAACAAGGAGTGGTTTTTAGTCATCAAAATTGCAAATTATGTACATGTAGATAGGCATGGCAAAAAAGCCTGATGGGATCAGATCCTCAAATTCGATTTGACTGAGTATCCCCAATTTGACCGGAATGAGGAATCCCAGAATTACGTAATCGGGTATGGGGCGGGGGTGGGATAATATCAATCCCCGAACCCGAACCCTGCCCCGATCTTTTGATGTATAAATGTATGAAAATTATATGTATATCCCTACAATATTTATTTTTGTACGTATGTTTCTATAAGCATTGACATGTAATGTATATGCGTATGTAATATTTAATTAATCAAATAGATTAAAAGGTATAAACATTAAAAAACTAATTACTTATATATTACTTAACCATTGTGTTATATATTAGTAGTAAACTTAAATATAGATTAGGGACTTAATTGTACTTTGTAATAAGATTAGGTGTTAGACATAAACTAGGATTAGGTAGCTTGGAGTGCAAACCAAAGATGTTTCCTATTAGAATTAGGAAAGGTTTCTACCCCCTCATCTCTATAAATAGAGATGAGGGGGGATGCTAGTTTTATTCATTCTTCTTCCCCGTTGTAATAGCTTTATTAGGTTTTTAATAAAGGTTTGGTACAAGGGTATATCGTGTGCATATTCTTGTCGTTTCTTTGTATTATATCATGTCTCTCGTGTTTGCTACGTGTGCTTGATACAACTCGCGATCTAGCGTTCCGCGATCGAGTTTCGGGTTGTTGGCGGTTTTGTCCAACACATTGTTTGTTCTGGATACTCACATACAATGCACGTTATCCTTATATTATATGTGTTGTTTTAATATCTTACGATGCTTTAAAGTTGTATTAACATTGTTAGTAATTCAAGTATGAGTGATGTATGTTTCTTGAGACACTTTATGGTCAATTTTTTTATATTTCAAATGAGTTTGCGTATTTTTTATGTTTTCCTGATAAGGATATAAAATCCCCGAATCCCCTTAGGGATGGGGATGTCAAACTATTCCTGACGGGGATGGGGACGGGGATGCGGATGATAGTAGGAATCGGAGATGGGGATGGGAAATACAATCCCCGAAATTCCCTGACCCGTTACCATCCCTACATGTAGATCAGATCATCTTTAAATTTTGTAAAATGTGGACTAGAAAGATATAAACACAAATAGGAATGATTAATTGTAGATGCAGCAAATGGGCTCATAACATGGGACCATGGGTTGGTTTGTGTCAATTTGTTTGAAATCAAATTCAGCTATATAAATGTGAATATGACTGAATACATCAGGAATAGACCTTCAGTAAATAAAATTTCAAATAATTAGCGTATCGTGTACTGGTTAACACCAACCTTGTTAACATTTGATTAAACACGTTTTGCTAGGATATAAATTTGACCGAGCCATCTAATCTACGAGTGACTGATTATATTTATATATAGTATTATATACAAACAGAATAAAAGTATCTCATAATAACTTAAAAATATATAAAGAATAACGTAATTAGCTTTTATTTTTTCATATTCCTTTCATGTGTTTTGTTTTTCATTTTTGGGAGCTGCTATATCAAGATAAATATAGTTTAAATGAACTAAATTTATTTTAAATGGACTCAGTTATTTCAGTACGTACCCTTCAACTAACCGAGTGTACTTGGTATGCTTTTCCTTTATCTTCTGTGTAAAATGAAAGTAGTCATTTATTTTGAAACGGAAGTGGTATAAGTTAAGGTACTTAAAGATCGTTATTAAATGGTTTAGTTAGCTGAATAGACAGAAGAAATAAGTAGACTAAACATAAACATAGTAACCTCTTTCCTTTGTAAAACACAATTAAACCTAATCATTTTTGCAAACTTAATCTCAAACACAAAGCATTTGAAAATAGAGAAACTATTATGAAGAAAAAAATATACATATGCTAAAGTAATCAATAGTGAAAGGGAATGTCAATATGTCATGCCATATTTAGTCTAGTCAAGTGCGAAGACTTTTTACCTTAGCCTTAGGAATGACTTTCACAGCGACTTTTCGACCAACATGATCACCATATTTACAAGTGGCAGTTACAACAAACCCGAAATGACCTCGTCCCATTTCATCTCCAACCTCGTACCGATCCTTAAACCTTTTCGACAACCCGAATCTCTTATCCAAACCTACATCCATTCCTCCTTCCACTTCCTCTGTGGCCCCTTTTATCCGCTTCGCCAGCACAGCCATTATGTGCTTTGCTGGCGATAGCGGCGGAAAGTAGGGGCCAGTTTTAGGAGTTGTGGGAGGAGATGTTTTATTTTTGTTTGTTTGGAAATATCGGACAGGAGTGAGATTGTAAAAAGGTGATGAGGGTTTGTCCTTGTGGTTGCTTTGTGGTGGTGTTGGTGGTGGTAGTGGTAAATCTTGTGGTGCATAAGGATTGCGTTTTGGTGGTTTTGATGGTTTTGATGAGCATGCACCCATGATGATGATGAATGTGAGAGAAGATGGTTTGGAAATATGAATGGTTTTGCATTAGTTTTTTGGTCTATGAGTTTGAAGTAAAGATGGCTTGTATTCTTTATTTCCATTTTGCTTTTTCATATTTTGTTTCTTTTGTTTGGCATTTATGAGTCTTTTTAAATAATATAGATATAGTTTTAGCTTAAGTTTTAGTATCTATGATGCAAAATGTAATGTCATGGATTTTATATATCTCTATGGAATACATGTATAAAAATGTTTTAAATTTAAAAAAGATACAACTCTCGAAAACTCTTAATTTTTTCTCTCTTTAAGAGTTTAAGTACGAAATTAAAAATTAAATGAGACAAGTATGGTCATTTATTTTTTAATCAAAATGAAAAAATCAACTTACATTGTCTTTTTAAAACCGTTGATCGTTAAGTAAACTAACTATATTATCACGTCGAGCATAAAATCATCTCTAACTTGAGAGACACTTCTATATATTTTTGACAAATTTTTTTGTCGAGTTTTTTTTGTTAGTATTGAAATTTACGACTTGAAAATCACATGTGATTTGTGAAATAACGTGTGATTTATGATTTGAACTTTAATACTTACATCACAAATCATACCTGATTTCGTGTTGTGTCATATTCAACACTCATAAAAAATCAAAAACATAAAATTTTGTCGAAAATATATCAAAGTGCTTTGTGTTTGAAAAGTGAAATAATTTTCGTTGCGAATTTGCGATAGTGTATCTTTTGTCGCTTAACGATATACAATTTGAAAAATATTTTGTTTAAAAAAATTATTGAAACATGAATTTTATTGTTTGATAAAAAAAAACTGAATTGCCAAATTTATCCATTTTGATCTCTAACTTTTTTCTTTTTCTTTTTTTTTTTTCTTAATATTTATTCCACAGACCCCATACAAATTTATCTTAAAAATCTCATCTAACCAGATAGGGACCTCCTTTAAGAGCACAAGGTATGCGAGGAACCATTAACACGTTATTGGTATGCTACCTCAGCGCCACATCATACACCTTTTAATAAAACACCAATAACTAAAACACCCTCCTTCATAACACACCACTAACATGTTATTGGGTCCCACAAAATATCCCATTAAAAATATCTACTCACTCACAATACACATAAAAAAACAAAAAAAAACACACAAACTTACATTTGGCGTAAGCCACTTGAATGGCTCAATTCCTTTTAACATGAATTTGGCACTTTGTCTGATAGAGCATTTGGCACGCCAAAAAGGAAGAATAATGCATTTGGCACGTTAAACAACATCCTTACCGTCTGCTCTAAGAGACTGCAAGTACATATTTGCTTTGTCTTATAAAATTACTGTCCTGTAAATAGAAACTTTACTCTTAAAAATGTATATTTATCGCATCTTTTACTCTTTCAGTTTGAAACTAAGTTTTTACAAACAACAATATGCTAAGTGGAAAATACTTTTAGAACGGTGGGAGTAAGATTTTATGGGAAAAAAACTGATTTGCCATGTTGGTGTTAATTGGTTTTTACGTTATTATGTAGTTCTTTAACCATGCTGCCAAGTTGGCTGATTTGGATAATCAGTTTGCTTTCATTTTCTCCTGTATACTTTTTTAAACGTGTAGCTTATTAAAATTATATAACTACTCTCATGGTTTATTCATTTTATTTGCATGTTCAATTATTTTTGTATAGTTAATTAGCGTTTAAACTATAATTTTGCATCTTAAAATTCGGTCTTAACTCTCAAATAATGGCTTACAATGATACACTAAAAAGCAGAAAATAAGGTTTGTCACTTTTTAAGTGTCTTGAAAAAGTATATGAGGCGGTTTTAACTCGTTGTAATTTAGACGATCGTGGTATCGTTTTACATTCTTCACTATGTCATGTTAGTGACAAATACAATAGCCTCGAATATGTACAACACCTCTTTTTTGATTGCATGGTTGATGGTTGCTTGCCATGCATATTTGGAATTTGGTTTGTGCTTGACGGGGTTTTGATGATTAGCCAAGGAACACGATCAACCTAATTAACTCGACAGACTCGGTTGAGCTTGGTTCGATGTTGTTTATCAAGCTACAACTTGAGTCTTAAGTAGATATCGAAATAGAATATGTTTTGATTCAAAACCTCCTCCTAAAAATATCTTAGGCGATGAAATCACAATTTTATCCCACGTACTCATAATCTCGAATAGGATTAGGGTTTTGTGTCCGAATTGGATCGACTGGATTACCCAATCCTAAATTTTATTGTAGAAATACCATGTAATCCTTTTATAACTTATGGCTGGCTTAATACACATAGCTGTTAAAAATAGAAAAAGAAATTGGTTATATTTCATCCACAATGTGACAACTAACCAAATGCAAATGCAGACACTCTAGACAATAAAGCTGAAATAGGTTATGCAATAAAAGTGATATATATATCATTTATAATATTACACTCGTGTAAACAGAAATGTATTAAAACATACTCCATTAAACGAACATAAAGAATTTGTTCTTGAATAATCGAAACTTTATTCTTAGCCGACGTAAAAAATTACTTTACAACACATCTTTCATTTCAAAACGGAACATCCTATAACCTAACACTCGTTAATTGGTTGCAAGACGTAATTTTATTATTTTTAATCTGCATGTGTAGTCTTTTCATTTTCAACATGGACTGATAAATATTGGTTGTGACGATATAGTGGATTTCTACTTCTGGTTTCTTTTTTGTAATTGCAGACTTGCAGTCCTTCTTTGACGAAAAATAAATAAAGGAAAAAGATAAATACAGAATACAAAATTAATAACAATATAATATAGACTAAATCTAATAGTTGTCAGCTAGTTTTTTCGTAGTAACTTCTTATATTTGATGTAAACGTTTTGCCGTTTGCTGAATCAGTGTTGGGTGTGCAAATTAAACTCAATTTCACTTTGGTAAAAGGAATGTAGAAAAAACTTTGTATATAAGCTTAGGGCCCGTTTGGTTGGGATGTATGAGTATGGATTTATGGCTTTGAAAGTCATTAATGTTGTTTGGTTGGTTATGAGACCCATCACAATGGAATGAGGATACCCAAATGTGAAGGTTTCCTCATATATTATGTGTGTGGATAGTTTCTTCATACCCTCCCACTTGTATTTCGGGGGCTTGGTGTATATTCAGCAGGGGATGCCTTGAACTATGCATTCCTTGCGTCTAGACTCCAATCTGCCAAACTACAGACTAAGCTCCTCAGACAATCTGATATTGTAACCTCTGGACCTTCCTTCAAAGAGGCCTTGAGCGCTTTTAATGCGAAGATGGAGATTGACCTTCTGAGTAACCCGGATGAGATCGCTACCCCCAAACTCATGAAGAAATTGGCAGATATATATTTCACACGTGTTACCCAAATGGCTGAATCCACATTTTGCATATCTCCTCGATAAATGGCACTCTGGAGGTCGCAAAAGGAGGACTACACTTCAGACTGGCTTAGGGTGGTTCCGATATTTGGGCTGGGACAGATTATGAATGCCAGAACTTACAGATGCGTATTATGCTATCGGCTAGGCGTTCCCCTTTTCTCTATTCAGATGCCGTGCTCAGCTTGCTCCAAGGTTTTCACGGGGGATATCTATGGGGACCATGTTGTATCGTGTGCTGGCACTATTTGTATTAAACATCGGCACAACATGGTGCGCGATACTTTGATTGATATATGTTCTCGATCCGGGGTCTCGGCTCGTAAAGAGGTCGACATCGGGTTGGGTGGAGAAAGGGAGCAAGTCTTACGGCCAGTAGATATCTTGCTCTATTCCTGGGACGGAGGACAGGACGTATGTGTCGATTTGTGGGGTCGTCTCCCCTCACACAAACCGGTATGATTGATTTTGTGCCAGGTCGTGTGGTGATTGATGCCGCAAAACGTAAGCGCGTCAAGTACGGAGCTAAATGTGTGGATATTGGATATGGGTTCATCCCTTTCTCATTTTGCTCTTTGGGGGAACTTGAGGCAGATGCGGTGACCTTACTTAAGCGGATTCGAAAGTTCTCTATAACTCAAGATATTGGGGCGCGTGCTGCTACTCATATCTTCAGCAGGATTAGTTTTGCTATTACTAAAGGTGTGGGAGCGTAGATAGTTTCGCGGCTCCCCACTAATTTCTTGTAATCCTATTGTTTTGTTTCTAATGAAAGTGAAGTTTATAATAATAATAATAATAATAATAATAATAATAATAATAATAATAATAATAATAATAATAATAATAGAAAATTACCAAAAGGAGAATTTTTTTCAAGCGTGGTCCGTTTTTTAGACTTTTTTTCATCTCTTTCCCAAAAGAGCCATGCTCAACCGGCACCTGCTCAACTGCTCAAGTCCATTATTTTTATGACACGTGTCATTCCTTTGACTGCTCAACTGCTCGACTTTGACTGCTCAACTGCTCGACTCCACCCAAATTTTGCCACGTGTCATTCTTTTTGTACTTGAGCAGTTGAGCAGGTGCCGGTTGAGCATGGCTCTTTTGGGAAAGAGATGAAAAAAAGTCTAAAAAATGGACCACACTTGAAAAAAAGTCCCCTTTTGGTAATTTTCTCTAATAATAATAATAATAATAATAATAATAATAATAATAATAATAATAATAATAAACACCAACAAAAATTGCTCTTCAAAAAATCTGTCAAACACGGATTCTGGGCAGAAACTTCGATGGCTTATAACTCTCAGTTGGGATGTCAAACACAAAACCCTTGGGTGAGATTGTAGGTCTAAATGTCCAGAACCTCCAACCCAAACACAAGTTCTCCCATGACTGCACAGGAACCGACGACTGCGCAGAAACTGACGAACCAAACACAAGTTCTTCGTTCTTCTTGTATCGGCCTCCTCCGAGTTGTATAATTCCTTCAACTCGAATCTTGGCTCTTGATACCTCTTGCTGGGATTTTACACCCACGACAATGAATCACACAACGAATGGCCAAACAAGCAAGAAAACAAAAAATAAGCACAACACACAAATTTTTACTAGTTCGGCCCTCAAGCCTAATCCATTAGAAAAACTTAATATAGATTTGCGATTACAAGATTGAGATGCTTCAACTCTCAATATCGTCACAAAACTCTCACAAGTTTTTCTCGCTTCTCTTTTGATTATGAAAACCCTACATAATCATCCTATATTTATATAGGCAAAAAAAAATCCGTAATTTAAACACATTCTAAATTAGAAAATATACTCTTTGTTCTCCAAGACTTTTCAACATAACTAAGGTAATTTGAGTCACAACTTAATATTTTATAATTAAACGGGTTCACAACTTGACATGTTTGATAATTACTCAACCCAAACATGACATGTTTATTAAATGGGTTCAATTTGTTAACTTGTTTTTTACCCAAACCTGTCTAATTTCGTGTTGGATTTGTGTCGTTTATCGTATCGTGTCAAAAATTACCACCCCTAAAACCATGGTTCTAAAAGGCGCTAAGGTGTGAGGCGTGACCTCCACGTTACAAAATAGATTAAAGCGTCGACTCTAGACGTGGCGTGAGATGAAGCGCGATAAGACGCGCTAAGACGTGAAGTGTGACGAGTTTTCTTTATTCAATTCCGATAATTTATTTTCATTTATTTTTAAATAAAAAATATTACATGTAAGGATATTTTTTTGACATTATTCATTATGTACAATATTTTTTGTAAACTCAATATATATGAAATACGATAGAAATATATAAATATTTCATATTTTGTGTCACCTTATGTTATACTTTAAAAACCCAAAAGTTTCGATTTAACCGTTAAAACGTGAAATTTGAGCATTCCGTCACGCCACGCTTAATGTTATTATAACGTTGCCTAAAACCAATAATCTTATTCTACGTATGAGCTTGCATATATAAATTATAGAACATTAATTATATTGTTGTATTTATACGTCACTGTATCACTGGTAACCATACGTCATCGTTCTAGACGTTTTGTTAATATAAATGCAGTTGCTTGTACAACTAACTATTGTTTATAGGAGGTGATACTCACACCACATTTTTTGATTCTTTCACCACCATTCATGCATTACATTATTGTACAGTACAATAATGTAATGCATGAATGGTGGTGAAAGAATCAAAAAGTGTGGTGTAAGTATCAATTCCCATTGTTTATGCACGTAGTCGATATAACTTTTTGTACTTCACCCGGTAGCCCACCAAAGTTTACAGATAACACAGTTTTTACTTCTTCCGCCCCAAAATAATATTTCATATTTTCTTTTCGGGATGTCTCAAAATAATTGTTAACTTTCTGTTTTAAGTAAAAACTAGAAAATTTGATAGACGAATATTCTATTTGAGTGATTGAAAATTAAAGTGATCTCACTTTTATTAAACTATGTGATTTTTGTTTTCTGACAATAATTTTGAGACGGAAGGAATATTAGTTTGTGTTCCTTGTTTTCCATTAGTTTTAAACTTTTGACTTATTAAACTTTATATTTTATGTTCCGTACTTTTATATTTGTAGTTTTTTAATATAAACTATAAAAATTATAAAAATTATATAAAAAAAAAGAATAAAAAAACTGGAGGTGGAATTTGTATTTTTGGGGGCACAAGATGCACCACATAATACAAATTTCACCTCCAGTTTTTGAATCTTCGTTGGGGAAACCTCGTTAGGGATTGTATTCCCAGCGATAATCCCCGGCGACGGTGTGGGTCCCACTCATTTTTCAGTCAAAGAAGTAGTGCCACGGTGGCATGTTTATCCCCAGCGACATGTCGCTGGGGAATCTTCGGGTTAACCTAAAGTGATTAGCACGCCTAATTAAAACTAAAGTTAATTTCCAATTATCCCCAGCGACCTGTCGCTGGGGAAAATATGTTTATATGTTGACAAGTCAACGAATAAGCATAGTATCCCCGGCGACATGTCGCTGGGGAAACTATGTATTTTCGTTGACCTGTCAACGTTTAGTGGGTAGTAACCCCGGCGACAAGTCGCCGGGGAAAAGTCTGCAAATTTTTTTTTATTACAGCAGGCGATTTGCAGATTTTTTCCGAAAAAAATCTACCAAATATCAAACCTGTACCAAAACCTGTATAGACTCACCACAACTTGTACCAAAACACAAATACAATATAACGGATCAACGCAATACAAATACATCACAACTTTTACCAAAACCGAAAGATAATAAAGCTAAATCGTCCAAAATCCGAATAAGTCTACAAAACGTTGCTTCCTAGTCATAAACAGGGCTTAAAAGTCAATATTCCACATGATAGATAGGGAAACAAGTGTTTAAATGTCGCCAAGATGAACCTAAAGTACCAATGTAGCATACTAATAATATATAACACAACTACCTCTCGTCGTCGTCATCCTCATCATCGCCACTCTCCTCGTCATCACCACGCCCGCCACTCCCGGTAGCACCACCCGACTCAAAATCCTTAAACATATCCGAGTATTTGGCGTCGCTTCTGAAAAGACTCATCATAAAGTCTACCTTTCTATGCATGCTCTTGAGCGACTTGTCGGGGGCGGGCATACTTGGCCTGGATGTGGCCCGTGATGGCAATACCCGACCCACACCGGGAATATGCCCACGAAGCTTACCCCTTCTTGCCAACGCATTGATCTCATCCTCCGTGTACTCACTCGTAGCCTCAAGCCTTTTCATCTCCTCCTATGTAGTGACAAAAACACAAGATAGTAAATATATTAGTCGGGTTGCTATATTATTTCTCGAAAATTCATTAAAGTGTGTTTTGAAACAAAACTTACATATATGTGGCGGTCCACATCCTTAGGGAATACCCCGTCAACAGTATGTGTTTGCCAGAAGGTGTCAATGAGTGAAGGGTACTCCTGAGTGTCTGAGGCCTGCCTCTGTACATACACACGCATATAAGATGAAACTAATTAAAAACGAAAAATCACAACACACCAAAGCGTATAATCAGATATATATGTATATATGCATGTAAAATAATTATAATGTTTATTACCATCTCATCTAGAAGGCGAGCCAGCGACCGGGATCCCTGTCGAGATATGACTAGGCTCTTTTGCCGGTTTTGCCGATTTTGAGCGGCTCGAGCAAGGTTCTTGGGATCATTCCAAAACTTAATGTACTTATCCCACTCAGCCGCTGTAATCTCCTCGGGACGTGCCCGCCTGATCGCCTCCACATCGTAATTCCCGGTGGTGGGGTCTGCCTTCCAATGCTTGGCCTTGAAAGAAGCCTTGTTGGTATTGTAGGCTTTTTGCAAGTGCATGTTGATGCCTTCGTAGATCTCTGTCCAGCGGGAGGATTCCATGTGCGGCCTGAGGTCAAACAAGGTCTGCAATCATATACAACAAAACGAAAACAGAGTTAGAGATAAATTTATATATTTATTTAAATTTGTTTATTTATTTATATGATATTAATAAATAAGCGAATTAAGATAAATATACACAATTAAATAAATGAACACGATAATGAAATAAACATAAAAGGATAACTGACCCCAATATTTGAAATGATCGCCGCCTTCCACTCCTTCGGGACCTTCTCCCAAGAAGGGTAGTACAACGACACACTCCTAACGACCTCCCCGATGTAGTTAGACCAGTGAGCCGCATGGGGACCGATATGGTTTAGGGTTTGTTTGTCACCCACATCAAAATTGATCGAGAAATTCTTACCTCGGTTAATGAAGCAACCCCCGCAACCGGTGGGTACGCGGTCTGGAGGGGGACGATCCTCACCGCCACCGCCGTGGGACCGTGCAACATCTGCTGACGACATCTGTACAAGTACAATTAGCATAACATATAGAAATTCATGAACAAAATAATATAAGCATGCACACATTCAAATACATACACATCCAAATAAATATACACATTTAAACAATCCACAACAATTTCATTCATTCATTCAAATATATAAGTGTATTTTGCAAGTTACAACTCAAGATCAATCTTCTTCTTCACTAGAATAAACTTTCTCAACACCATCATCATCAACATTGATGAGGTCTTCAACATCAGAATCTGCTAAATCATGAGGAAGGGCGTCTTCATCATCAATAATATCATCGTCTTCGTCAGGAACATCAATGATATCTGGCGGTGCGTCAACCATCGTTGATTGACCATCTACATGCAAGGTCGCATTATCCAAGTCATTCAAACTAGTAGAAAGTGGGAGATCAGATGAGTTGTCGAAATGTATAATATCAGGATCGTCCTCTACCACGATGACACCCCCGTCGGAAAAAATAATGGTTCATGACGCTGTAAAAGTGTCCAAGTCTGATCATCGAATACCATAATTGCGTTTTAACGATACATTTAGTTATTATATGCAACTTAATTAAACACATTCAAACGAGGAATACCAGATGTTTTGTTCACCTAGTGAAACTATGGAAGGCAATCATAACCCACTCTTTGAATGATTCGTCTCATATATGAATGCGTATAACCGATTTACTATTTGAGAAAATTTCGTCAGCATTTCTCCTCAACTCCCCAAATATGTGTTTAAAGACATATTCATAGGAGTAAAGGAGAAACACTGTCGAAATCATCTCAAATAGTAAACCAATTATACGCATTCATATCCTAAATGAGACAAAACATTCAAAAAGCAGTCCCAAACGGGGGACTTTCCGAAATTAATTTCTAATAAATTAATTTCGGACGAGTTTTCTATAGGATGATTAATTTTAGACGGGGATTTTCCAAAATTAATCACTAAAATCCTAAAACATTCCTAAAGGGTTCAAACGGCTCATATCAACAAAGTTTTAAGGTAATAACACAAAGAAAACAAACGGCTTATATCAAAAAAGTTATATCATTGACAACTTATTATAATTATAAACGAGCACATTTCAAGGCAATTCAACTAATAATAACTATAAACTAACAAAATTTAAACAATAAACCTTCCCAGGCGACATGTCACCCGGGATACCAAAAGGAGAAAAAAAAAATTATAACATACCTTGGCTGTGGATTCGGCTCGTTGTCGGCTCGGCTGTGGACTCGGCTCATTCTCCTTCTTGCTGCTGTCGCGTACTGCCAAAACCACAAAAAAAATTACTTAACAAAAATTTCTAATTAACAACTTCTTACAACAATAATAATCTTGTTTAACCAAATCATATTATAATTAACAAAATTAAAAAAATATATATATACAACCAAACCACCTGTGTCGTGTACGTCGAACCAAAAACAAAACTTATCACGCACCACCAATAATTAGAGGGTTTGAAAAAGAAGATATAAAATTATCATTTAGAGGGTAAAGAAAAGAATTATGGTTTAGAGGAGGAAGAGGTGCTCGTGTGCTCGTGTAACGCCGGTTGTGGTGGGTAACGTTGAAGTGGTGGATGCGGTGGTGGTGATGGAGGTGCTCGAATTGTTGGTGATGGTTGATTTATGGATGTGCTCGAATTGCTGCAAAAATCGCCAAGGAAGGAGAGGATAACTTTTTATTTCGTTTTCTGCAGTGAAAGATGAACCAGATCTACTTTATCATAAAACTTATTCCCCGGCGACAAGTCGCCGGGGAAAATTAACTTAATTTTATTTTATCGGTAAAAATAATGACATGTGTTGTTACGTTAAAGTCAACGAAGTCAAATTGACTCCCCGGCGACATGTCGCTGGGGAAACGTATATATATTTTTTGTTAAAGTCAACTAAACTTAATGTTTAGCGATAAAAAAAATCAAATTCTATTTTTTAAAATTAACTTAATTTTATTTTATACGTAAACTTAATGTTTAGCGATAAAATTTAAAAGATTTAGTTCACAAAATAGCAACGAACTTTTTTCAAAGCTTCGTTTTTGTACGTAAACTATAAAAAAATATCATTAAATGCAACAAACTTTAATAAAGTGATTAAATATGCATATTTTGATGTGTTGTTACGTTAAAAATAATGACATGTGTCAGTTTTTTGATATGACAGCGTATCAAAATATCTATATTTGAACACTTTATGAAAATTCGTTTCATTTAATGATACTTTTTATAGTTCACGTGCCAAGATGAAAATTTGAAAACAAAGTTGTTACTACTTCGTATACTTAAGGTAAACGTTCACGTATTATTTTATCTAAAACTATAACACAAGCAAAAATATTTAAGGTAAAAGTTGTCTAAGAAAGACTTAAAATGTCCACTTCTATTATGCACAAAATTTAAAAAAATCCCACTAACTACACTCTCAACCAATTAAATATCATCTCTTCCCACTAAAAGTCAAATGTGGACATTTAATATGTTAGGGTTAGACATTAGACGTTCAACGGATAAGTCGATATGTTATGGTTACACATTAGACGTTCAACGGATGAGTCGATATGTTAGGGTTAGACATTAGATGTTCAACGGATGAGTCGATATGTTAGGGGTTAGACATTAGACGTTCAAGGGATGAGTCGATATGTTATGGTTACACATTAAACGTTCAACGGATGAGTCAATATGTTAGGGTTAGACATTAGACGTTCAACAGTTGAGTCGATATGTTAGGGTTAGACATTAGACGTTCAACGGATGAGTCGATATGTTATGGTTACACATTAGACGTTCAACGGATGAGTCGACATGTTAGGGTTAGACATTAGAAGTTCAACGGATGAGTCGATATGTTAGGGTTAAACATTAGATGTTCAACGGATGAGTCGATATGTTAGGGTTAGACATTAGACGTTCAACGGATGAGTCGATATGTTATGGTTAAACATTAGACGTTCAACGGATGAGTCGATATGTTGGGGTTAGACATTAGACGTTCAACGGATGAGTCGATATGTTAGGATTAGACATTAGACTTTCAACGGATGAGTCGATATGTTAGGGTTAGACATTATACGTTCAACGGATGAGTCGATATGTTATGGTTACACATTAGACGTTCAACGGATGAGTCGATATGTTAGGGTTAGACATTAGACGTTCAACGGATGAGTCGATATGTTAGGGTTAGACATTAGACGTTCAACGGATGAGTCGATATGTTATGGTTACACATTAGACGTTCAACGGATGAGTCGTTATGTTAGGGTTAGACATTAGACGTTCAACGGATGAGTCGATATGTTAGGGTTAGACATTAGACTTTCAACGAATGTTAAACAACCAAGTATAGGTGCATTGGTATACGTATCATGTTAAACAACCAAGTATAGGTGCATTGGTATACGTATCATGTTAAATGACCAAGTATAGGTGCATTGGTATACGTATCATGTTAAACAACCAAGTATAGGTGCATTGGTATATGTATCATGTTAAACGAGCAAGTATAGGTGCTATGGTATACGTATAATGTTAAACGAGCGAGTATAGATGTTATGGTATACGTATCATGTTAAACGAGCGAGTATAGGTGATATGGTATACGTATTATTATTATTATTATTATTATTATTATTATTATTATTATTATTATTATTATTATTATTATTATTATTATTATTATTATTATTATTATTATTATTATTATTACTGGTCTCAACTTCACACCAAAAAAATGGCGCCAAGAATTCCTACCAAAACATGGCGCCAAAACTTCCCACTAAAAGCTACCAGATCTGCTCTATATATCACATAAAGAAAACTTGAGATCTTATCCCACCAAAAACTATCAAATCTTATCCTCAAAACAACTCAACCTCACAACCTCTTATCTTCACACAAATTTCAAAACCAGAGATGGAGTCATTTAATCCTTTTATGTGTTCTTGTGGAGCAGGAAATATAAAATTAAGAACATCACATAAAGAACATTCATCTGGACGACAATATTATTCATGTCCTCTGTCAAAGGTGAACAATCATACATTTCTTATTTATGTAAATATACAAATAATTGGGTTTTAATCTCTTATAATTTTCTTATTATATAACAGCCCAGAAAAGATAATGGGTGCGGATATTTTATGTGGAAGGATGCATTTGACGAGTACTTAAGAACAATCTCTTCTCAAGGTTCTGGATCTGCACCAACAGAGTGCTCGAGCTGCCATGAAAAAGATCTTAGGATAAACTTGCTGGAATCACAAAAACATGTGCTAGAGACAAGAGTAAGGTTGCTGGAGGCAAGACTTCAAATGGCAAGGATTCCTGACGACCACGCATGTCAGTCGGATGCATTACTTCGTGAGCTGTTAGGTGACATGGAAAATCTTCATATGTAGTAGTAGTAGGAGTTGTTGTTGTTGTTGTTGCTGATCAAAGTAGTAGTTGTTCTTGTAGTTGCTGTTGTTGATGTTGTTATTGTTTTTGTAGTATGTATCTGTCAAGTATTTTTATAAATCAAAGCACATGCTGGATTTGTAAAGCTGACCATGTTCTTAGTTAACCAGATTATGGTGTCCAAACACCCATTTTCCAATACTAAATTAAATATGCTCAAAGAATGAAACTGAAGAAATAATATCACATTTAACAAACACGAATTAAGAACCATATTAATTCATCATAAATTTAATATTTTTGTTTTTCCCATAGCTATTAAGAACCATATTAAGTCAACGAAGTCAAATTGAATCCCCGGCGACATGTCGATTGGGAAACTATATATATTTTTTGTTAAAGTCTCATCAATAACGTATATATATTTTTTGTTAAAGTCAACGAAGTCAAATTGAATCCCCGGCGACATGTCGCTGGGGAAAGTGTTGTCCACGTCACCATAAGAGTCATTAACACTAATTACATATTTTTAAATAAGCAAATGAATCCCCGGCGACATGTCGCTAGGGAAAAATGAGCGGGAAAAGTCCCCGCACGTTTTACGAAGAAATATTCGGTCAAAATATAACCACTTTATCCCTGGCGACATGTCGCCGGGGAAAAGTTCATAATAATTTAGCTGACTTTTCTACGAGAATTTTTTTGTCAAAGACCCGGTAAATATATTACTCCAAAAAACGTTTAAGTACAAAGGACATGGGTGAATCCCATATCTCAGCCCGTTACATAGGCGGAAAAGCTTACATAACAAGGTACTTCCTATTTTCTATACAAGAAAATAAACCACTACTCAAAAGATAACCTTAGACTCCTATGTAAACCAAATTACTTCCTACCAAGGCCTTGGAGCTTGAAGTCATCATAATCATAGTAATCATAATCATCTTCGCGAGCATGACCACCACCAAATAGGTTTATTGTCTCATCAAAAGTGTCCACAACCTCCTCTTCATCACTATCGGAGTCAACAATCTCTCCCACCTTAGAGAATGGGTTAACCCTTCTATTAGAAGAAGAAGGCGGAAAAGCCTTTTTAATACCCGGATAATCAACCTTTTTAATAGGATGACCATCATCATCCACAAGAGTAGCTTTCCCATCAATAAGAAGTTTTTCAAACTCCCCAATTTTCTCAACAATAGGGGTATGACCAACCTCGTTAGCTTCCATAGAATCACTCACAAGCGGTTCAGGCAATGTATTACTAGTCTTCGTAGACTCATTCTTCTTTTCTTCCATTGTACTACCCACATCCACATCCTTATTCACTTCCTTAGTAGGAATATCAGTATCATCCATACTAACGGCATCATATTTATTAGATGTAACGACCTTCGTTCCACTCGTACTAGGCACATCAGCAGCCTTTTGTTTAGTGACATCGACTTGCTTAGGTTGAGCAGGAGCCTTTCTGGGTTGATATTGCAACTTCTTACCCACATTAGGTTTCGTAAACCCCCTTGACCCGAAGCAGTTGGAACACCTTGCCTACCCTTCTTCTTATTGTTAAAAGTTTGGAAACCATCATTAACACTCTTAGTAAGCTGAATAGGGGGTAAAACAGATTTTGGACAATCAACAGGGGTATGACCAAAGATCTTACACGTATCACATCGTGGGGGTTTCCACTCGTATTCAACCCGTATCTTCTCAATAGTCGAACCCGACCCATCAAGTAGGGGTATTTCAACAGTTAGGTTATCCCTAAGTTCCACTTCCGCCTTAACTTCAATCAAACACCTAGCAAAACTACTGCGACCCCAAGAATCCTTGCACATTTGGCTAGTATAGGCATCTAACATTTTCGGCGTACCAATCAATGTAGCAAGAAGACTAAGACCATCATCAGAAAACATAGCAAGAGGAACATCATGGAACTTAACCCACACCGGAATGTTGGTCAAATCCTCTTTAAGTATGTTGCTGTTCAAGGTCCATGGTTTAAGAATAATAGGGACATTTCTAATCAACCACGGACCATTTTCAAGGACATCCTCAACACCTTTCTTCGAATTAAACTTAAAGAAAAAGAACCCCTTGGCATTCATCATAACCTTCTGTAAACCATACTTAGCCCACACATTGCGTACATAATAATCAACAACAGGAAAAGCAATGCGTTTACCAAGGAAATAACCATAGAGAGTATTCTCATACCTAGTGTTCACCTCTTCAACCACTTTCATAGGGACAGTAAGATCCACACCATTCGTTAACTTGCTACACTCCAGTAAACGAAAGTTAGACGTGTATCTCTTAGGTTCATTCGAAGTAGCACCTGCATATGATGTAGGAGACTGTAAAACCACCTGCTCAATACCATTAGGCTGATTTGCACTACTAGGTTCGACAACCTTAGGAGATGTACTAGGAGTAGTAGCATGTGTAGGAAAAGCCACATGTGTAGGATGAAGCTGCTTCAACGCATTAAGAATAGAAGTCTGCTCAAAAACACTCGAAGTGTTTATAGTAGTATCTCCCAGGTTCACTTGTTTGTGGACAGCCGAAGGAGCTGTCTCAACACTTGGCATAGAAGTATAATGAGTAGTCCCTGGAACGTCAAGTGAAACCGGTTTCACTTGTTTAGGATTAGTAGGGGTAGCCAAAGACGCACCAATGTTAGGAGAAACATCAACCGGTGTATTAGCATGCGTGGGTAGCGATGGGAACTCCTTATCACTAAGGTTCGTTAGAGTACTAGTAGGTCCAACATCCCAAAACGAATCATCATGAACAATCCTAGAAGACGTATCCAATTTAGAAGAAAACATACCTTCACCTGGCGCAACAGTAGCAGAATTAGACGTGTCCAGAACATCAATTTCAGCAGCTAAGTTAACAACCCTCAAATCTTGCTGAGGTACACCGGCAATCCCAGCATCAATAACCTTTAAACGTTGCATACAAACGTCCAATTGATCAACATCCACATTAACCCCATGTCCAACATTACCCACATGGTGTTGCAAATTTTTGTTCTCCTCTCCCGTCTTATCCATCACAACAGCTTCACAACAATTTCACAACCCTTAACCAAGTAAACATGAACAAAGGCACCTGGTCTCAATCAGTACGGATAAACCCTAGTTAAGAAACTAGGGTTTTTGCGAAGAAGCTCAATTCAGTTAACCCATAGAACCAATTAAATCCACACGAAGAATAATGATGGCGATAATGATTGCTTAATAATAAAACGATTACTGAAAACAATCAAATCGTTCGAATAAAACCCTAAACACACAACAGTAGCGATTCCCTGAACCAGTAGGTAATTAGATCGTGTACTAATTAAATCCAGAAACAATCAATGAAGGATTGTAAAGGGAAAATTAGAAAACGATAGATTAAAAACGATTTAGGGTTTGGGGATGAATCGCCAGAGGTTTTAGGGTTGGGAGATCTGAACAACTTTTTTCTCGCAAACTAAACTCATAAACTAAACAACACGTAGGATCTATTTTTGTCGTTTAGTGCAGATTCTCCAGCGACAAATGTCGCCGGGAAAAATTTCGCTAGGGAAACTTGTAAATGTTGTAGTGAATACGTAAACAAAGATCCAAAACATTAGTAGTCCATGAAAACACATATGACTAGCTTAATCGGTCGCACGATAGATGCGATCGAGAACGAGTGACTGATAATTTCTGCGGAAGAATTCATGATTGAAAATTTAAATGGAAAGAGTAAAGCGATACAACTTGTTGTGGATATTGGACATGGACCAATGCGTTGGTTCCCACTCGCAAGTTGCTAATATATAATTTTAGGTCCCAAACTATTTTTAAAACTTATATACATAATGTATTCCATTTCAGTTCTACTTGGAACATAAGCATTACCGCTTTAATTTGTGATACTTTGGAAAAGAAGAGTTAATATCGTCCTGGAAAGGTTAGAAAAAACTTTACTGAAAGACACGATCAAACAAACGATTTTTTTGTTTTTTTTATTACAACTCCGCTAGGTAAAGACACGTTCAAATTGTTGAAACAATATGCGAAACACAATAAACAGTACGTGAAGGACAAATTATACGTAAGTTAATAAATGGTTCATATCTTCGACTTATTCAATCTGAGTGTTAAAATGTTTATTGCCAACGAAACATTGGCATCACAAAAAATTTCATTCCAGATTGGCAATGAAACCCGTTGCTTTCTCCACAAGCAAAGTAGTATGGCTTCCATTTGTTGAGCACGAATTCAAACCCTTCTCCTGCACCTTGAGTCGTGTTTGCTACACGTTTCGCCCATCTTAAGTCGCACCTCAAAAAGCTCCATAGGTTTGGTAGCAAATAAATGCTATGTGGATGTATGTTGGTATCGCTTGGTGGATCAAATTTAAAAACTGCAACATAATAAACATCAAAATGTGAGTAAATAGCTAATTTTTTTCTACCATTTAAATGACGAAAAGAAAGTTCGAAAAATGGTGCATGCATGCATGATAGAGAATTAGAGATACATACCTAAAGTGTCATTGAAGTAAAATGGGGCATTTGTACGAGCCCATTCAGTGTAGTTAAAGCCGAAACGCCAATTATCAGAACCACCAACAATGACTCTTCTTGAATTATGAAAAGGATTCGGGTGTCTAAAAGGCTCATTGGTATAGTTGAAACCGAAGTTCCAATTTTGGGGACCCTGTTGAACGTTTGGGTTACTCGATCCAACTGCCAATATTGCGGCAATTAGGGTTATTTGGATTAGTAAACATGTGTTCGTCGAAACCATTTTTACTTTCCTTGAATAATTAGTGAAGCTCCTTTGGTTTGGTATGCGTTACGTTTGCAAAATATGTGTTTATATAGAGACTAATGAATAACGAATTAAACAAACAAATGGAAATCAACCTAATTTTTTTTAGTTGGGTTGGTAATATGTTGGAATCTTATGGATCCTTTTTTAGTTTTTGCGTTCTCATTTATATGTAGTTTCATTAGAACAGATTCACGTATATCTAAGTGGAGCTTTTTGGGAGGTAGCATAGTAGCATGTCAAAGACGAATACCTCAACTTCTTCGGTAACTATTTTATTTTACTTATCTTAGACTACATATAAATCATTTAGTCATTTGTTAAATGTTAAATTTTCAACAAATGAAAATGACTAATTTGCCTTATAGTAAACTGCCATTTATAGCCTTCTTTAAGAGGTCTATATTTATTAATTTTCCAACACAAAAAGAAAGTACTAAAACCCTAGAAATAATTCCAGATTAATAGAAAATAAGCCAAAACACCTTATTATATGTCTACAAACTCGACGCAAACCGGAATTTACCGTCAATGTCGCTATCACTTTTCGCTATTGTCAATCGCCGATAACACTGACATAACTAATAAACCAAACAAAAAGCAGCACATCGATAATTAAATACTCCATCCGTACCAAAAAAAAGTGTCTACAAAAATTGAAAAAATTATGATATGTGTAATTAATACAAATTGTGATTGATAAACAGTCATTTTTACCTCACTTTTATAATAGAAATTAAATGAGCAATTATTGCAAGTTGTGAAGCGGTGTTCATCAGTTCGGTTATCGGGTTGTTTGGTTTATTCGGTTCGGTTAAAAAATTATGGGTAAAACCGAAAAAGGAAAACTGAATTTGACTTCGGTTTGATTTTTGGGCTGACCTAAATAACCCAAAGTACATAGTTTATATATATATTTTTTCCATTTTAAGCTTAAAAAATGTTATATTTATACTAAGAAAACTTTTTCTTTTTATATAATCATATAAAAAGTTATATATATTTATGTGAATACGGTTTTCGGTTTGATTCGGTTTTCATTTTATCAAATCCAAATCCAAACTGAAAATCGAATATTCAATTTGGTTCAGTTCAGTTTAGTTTCGGCAAATTCGATCCATATTAGTTTGGCAAATTCGATCCATATTGTTGTTGTTAGGACATGCCTCTAATATAATAGCTACTTTTTATACATTATTTTTCACATGTAATATAAATAAATCTTATTTTAATTTCATAGTTAGTTTTGAGGTTGACTGCATATGTATATATTTGGATTTGCTTTGCCATGAAATTAAAGAAAAATACCAAATTGGTTAACAACGAGCGGGGTAGCCCGCGCGTTGCTGCGGGAGCGCTGTGTTGACGTTGTATGTTTTTTTTCCAATGTCTATTATTTTGCGCATATCTGTTTGTGTATACTTTCATTTAGAGCAATATTTTGTACTAAAACAAAGATAATATGAAATGGCAGTTAGGAGAGGCTACTGCTAAGTGGTCACTAACCTTTCAAATCTGGACTATTACAGTACATGTGTATTACAGTACATATGGAGTTTAGTCTAGTTTACGGCTTCTTAATGTCCTGAAGGCCATCAAATAAAATAGATAAATACATACGCAAATCACAAAAACAAAATACTTTTAGTTCTTATACAGAACGTGCATGATAAAAGAGAAACGTCTAGTGTTTTCACTTTATATTTCTCCTTCATCACCACAACTGGCTCGTAACATTGAAGCCATTTTCATGGTTAAATCTGCAACCATTTCCCTTCTTTGGAAATCAGGCATCAACCTCAAGTTGTGATGCGTATTTTCAATCTTAGCCATTAACTGTTCCATACTTCCATATCCTCGAGTTCAAAATGCTTACCAGAGTCATTATCTTCTTCAGGTTGTTTAAGTGCTTCAAGTATTGCTTCGTGATTGTGACTGCGATGTTGATGGCTGCATATCTCCTCTAGTTATCCTTTCGTTATCTATAATAGGAGTATCAGTGATTATAGCTTGTCTTTGGTTTGGTTTTATTGAGCTACTAAGCGCTTAATTATTAACCTAAGCCTTTGTTTGATTCATTGGAACCATATGTCCTGCATACAAACAATAGCAGAAAAACATAGACATATTAGTTTGGCCAGAATTTATGAGAATCTGTCACTATTTGTGTTGTTACTTTAAGCCATGGCCATTTTTTCCCAGGCCCGATTAACCTTACTAATTACACAAAACAGGTTATTTCGACTCTATTAATGTGTTTACCGGGTCTACTTGTAATCCGTGAGCCAGAATTCTATACTCATAAGCACACCTTTAATGAGTTGTTTAGGTTACTTACTGCAATACTTTATGCCTTTTGGAGAACGTTATCTGGGCAAATGGCGGTTCCAAAAGCATTACTGTTTCCACTTAAATGTTGAAGTATAACAGAGGATTTATTTGTATTCTAACCTGGGCTGTGTGAGATTTATAATTCTTACCCCTATACTAACTCCACAAATACATTGAAGGAAAATATATTAGATTATATCAAGACATACACTGAACTTATATTTGTGAGTCAGCGTAACCCCCGACCAACCCGTTTGACCCACATTAGAGAACAGACCAATTCTGAACTTATATATTTCATTATCCCACTCCCTACAATCTTAGAATGACGTAGAACAACGCAGTTAGTTTTTTTATTTAATGTGTTGAAAATGTTGTGACAGTAAAAATTAAACTTCAGTATATAATAAATTAACATATGGTGAAGGAAACGTCATAATAATACTGATAGTAACTAAGACGCAAAAATGCTCATACCTTGTGGGTAAGAATGGTACTTTAGCCGCAACCCTTCTTCATTTCAAAGGCTTTTAGACAATATTGAATATGCATTTGCAACTGATGGAACGGTTAGAATAGTAGTTTTGAGCTTGACCCATTATAGTCTAAGCTGGTTTGATGTATTCGCCTACATAGTTATCGAGACTTCGCCTTCTAATGCTCAGATGACTTGGTTCATCTTGGGCATGCTTTCTGTTGTTTTTACCTACTTATCAGTAGTCTTAAAAACCACGATTACAGTTTTGACATTGCCAATTGTTAACGTTTTTCGGCCACGCTGAAAACCTGACCTGATATAAAATAAAAATATAGAACATAATAAATAATCACCGAATCACCACTGAACACAAAAGAGAATATAATATCAAGGGTTAACAAAGTCAGTTTTACAGTTGATTATGGTTGAAAGACATGAGTCCAAAAATTTCCAATACAAACTCATGATTCGTGTATCAAAACAAATTAAAGCAGCAAATATCTATCATGTACCCCTAAGAACGTCGATATTACAATAGAAAGCATGCGTTTATAATATGAGAATTCAGTTCAATCCAAAGTCATACAATAATGAATTTTATTTCGTTGTCATTTTCCCTTTTCTATCATCTTGTAGATAGCCACAAACAACACAGATTTAATTGAGCGACAACGATTTCAACAGGCAAATAAGACTTTAATTTTCTGATTGTATGTTTATGTATTTACTCGCTGAAGGAATTTTTGTGTCTACTTTTATTTATTCGGCTAGCATTTTTCACATTCGTGGTCAAGCTACAATATGCAATGCAATGTAATACCTGGGAACTAAGGTACGAAGTTACGACGTTGCACCGTTCTGCAAAGCAAGAAGTTGCTTATTTTCTGCCAATGGCAGCACGCTATTCTGCACAATGAAAATACAGCATAGTCAGAACGCCATTAAGAAGTATGTTGTCAACCTTATTGTATGAAGACTATTGCGTATGCTGTCATATGTATAGTTCCTACAGAAATCCAATCCATATGACAGCAACAAAAAACTAACTAAAAAGATATTAACTGGATAAATGCCCTGAATGATGAAATGCACGCCTCATATTGCAACAAATAAATTTCCATAACAAAAGCATAATTAAGCATATAAGTATAATAAAAAAAAAACATCATTAGAGGTTATGGTACAGTTTGTTACCAAGTCTGTGTCACTATCATGTAACAACACTCCAAATGAGGATCAGAACTGCGACAAATAAGGCTCACAACTACAGATATTGAAGCACTACCAAGCACCCGTCATGACATAACATCAAAATAATCCGAAGCCAGAACTCATAATCTTTCAATTACCTTGTATTTGACAGTAAAACATTGAACCCTTCAAACCACAACATATCTACAACACATTAATTGAAGGTATTGAACGATTATGAATTAGTTGTAAGATTCTCAACGAAAGTCAAACATATGAATTAAAACAGGAAGTGCATATAAATTTCATCAATTTGAAAATAAATAAATAAAATATAAAAAATGAAGCAAAAAAAATGGAAACTGGCTTTGGACTGTATTAGGTTTTCGTGGTTATAAAATGAGTGATCAATTTTCGGGACCCTCTTAACACTTATAGGAAATAAAATTTAGTTTCCATCAATTTTCGGGATCCTCTTAGCACCGCGTACGACACTTTTTAATATAACTTTGTGTTTGCAATTCGAAACTGAATATTTTCTTTTCAAATTATAGAGATAATTTAACTCGGACATTTCATCAAACATTTGGTGAACAACCAATTTCTTTTACAAAAAACAACATCAACTTACATAAACCTCAAAACTTTTCAATACCCTTTACCAAGAATCATATACATGTGTAACTAATTTCAGCCATACACATTTTCAAAGACTTATGGAACCAAAATCATCAACAAATGTTCAACCCACCTAAAAAAAAGAATGGCGAAACTAACATCAAACCTGCGATCTGTGATGTGTTTTTTTGCAATATTCATCTTTTTATTAAAAAATCTTTATAGCGTTCTTGCATCAAACCCACACAAACTAACATCATCATCTACTCTATAACCTTCTTGTTATTGATAATTCTTCACAGCTTGAATCATTGCCTGCAACTTTAATATCAAATATAAATCTGAAATATGAAGTTAACAGACACATGTGCGTAAAAAAATAAGTTATAATGAAAATCAATTTTTTCCCCTAAAATCAAAAGATAATACTAATCTTATCGAGTTAAATAATTAATCATATAAAGTGATTTGTATTACATAATATGGCATCATGTACAAACAATTACCGATTTGCAAAGTAATGTTAACATACCTGATTGTGGCGGCTAACAGGTTTGAAGAAAGAGTAGATGACATTTAAGGTTAATCCTTCAATTGTCGCTATGTTTTTTTGTTATAGCGAAACTAAGCAAAGTCAACTATATCTTTCAAAATTAATGCCGAGGAGCTGGGTAGAAGGAGATGTGAGAGAATGATTTGAGGTTTATTTTTTATGTGGATGAGGGAATGTTCTGGATGCTGGTTTGTTAAAGATCCTCCACAAAAAACTGGAACCGACACACTGTTCAATTTATGTATCTGCTATGCTTATCAATGGTTTGTACAGGTAACGTATATACATTTGGCGTATGTTTTCAACAACTACGTGAACAGTAAATCTCCAAACACACTCTGGCCAATAGCAGTTCGCCACATATTTGTTTTGGGTAGAATAAATTTGTATAAACATGTAATAACCAATGGCAGTTTGACAGCAACACATGTATAAGCAAAATTTGTATACGACCCAAAAACGGGTGTTAGTAAATATATATAATAAGTCAATGTCAACGGCAGTTAATGATCACATAACACAACACAATTTGGAATTACATGGGTCAAACAAAGCAGTGTGAAGAATAACTTCCAGTCTTCCACTAAGAGCAGTCTTTCTCGTACTAAATATTGACTGCCAACGTGGCATACTCTAAATAGGAAAATGAAAAGGGTGTTGATACTCACATTATTTTATTTGATAGTTACATCACTTTGTGCAAGCTGTATAACACAGCGTACAACACTGTAATGCACATATTGTAGTGAAAGTATAAAAAGTTGTGATGTGAGTATCAATTATTCTTGTTAAGCTCATTTTTATTTTAATATATACAGTGTTCCTTATTTTTTAAAATATATTTTTAATGTGTTTTCTCAGTTGCAAGATATTTAAAGGTGTGCTTGGTTCAAACTTGTGAAAGAAAAAATGAAATATAATGATAATAGTGGGAAAAAAAAAAGGAAGAAAAAAGCATCCATCTCAATTTATTGGGTATGGTCTATTACTCATGATTGAGTAATGGGTCATTCTTTTATATAACGCCAAACATTATTTTTCATTACCTTTATCATTACTCACCCTCAAAAAATCCTACCAAGCACCCCTCAATGTTTTTATGATGTATATGTGTTATGCAATTTTTAGCCACATGTATATTTGCAACCAATATCATAGTTTAGCAGAAACGCGCGTATATTCTTTTCCTGTAATTTATCATTACATAAAATAGTATAACAATCATAAATTAAGTGTTCAGTTTGAATTTTTGAAGTATTTCTTATTCAAATTTGACCTTAAGTATTTTATTTATTTATTTTTATTGTTATATAATATTTGATGCAAAAATATGAATGAATTGCTTTTTAAATTTATTTTTATTTCATAATTTTCATCAAGTATTATATAACACAAAAAAAATATTTAAAGTTAAAGTTAAGAGAAAAAAACTTCAAAAACTTAAACTGGATAATTATTTAAGACGGTTGATTATATATTTAGTTTTACGGAGTAATATTTTTGAATGCACAATAAAAGAAATTGGGCCAGTTAACACCCAAGAATATTTCCCAAGAAATCTTTTTGTAGGAAATTACTTATGGAATTTCAACAATTTTTTCATACGGATATAATTTTTTGAAAAACGATTTTCTTTTCTTTCTAGAGAGGTTTTAGGGATTTCCTAGTAATAATATATAGTAGGAATTCCCAATGAAATATTAATGTAATCTGGTAGGAAATGAGAGTGAATTTTCATAGAAAATCACAAGGAAATAAAAGTGAAATTCCGTAAGAAATGACTAGGAAATCGGTAGGATGTTCTTGAGATCTGTGGAATAATCTATCACAAATTCACTAGGAAAACCTGTCACAAGTTAGTGACAAATTGACAAATTTTTGTCAATAGTTTTTGAGCTTTTGTTAAGGATTTCCTAGGAAAATAGTCCATTAGAAATTATAGAATCCGCAAGAAAAAGTTCGTCACTAAGCGTTTGCGAGCATCATTTTTGTGAGGGATTTTTTTGTCGGAAAGCCGTCATTGAAAGCCTTTTTATGACAGATTTTATGAAGATTTTGTTGTAAGTAAAGGCCCTTTGTTTAATAGTGTTACAATAAATTATTTGTAAATTTATTTATTCTAAATCGTCCGTTGTCAATTAATGATATGAGAGTATCGTTAAATTAAGACAAATTTGAGTGATTTGGTAGAATATACTTAAAAGTATATTGATGAGAAAACATACCAATTTCAGATGATATTCAATGAATTGAATATAAGACTTATCCCAACTACATGATTTTACTTTATGGATATTGTTATTAAGTAAATCATGAATAGTTATCCTCAGACTTCATATACCAGATAAGTGTCATGAATGTACTGCACTTCTGTGAAGCAACTTAACGATATACGTAACTGGTAGTCATAAGGGTTGTTTCCAGAAGTGTTGCAAAGTTTTTGGGTTAGTCTCGTAGTCAAAATAGAATGTGTTCCTTCAAATTTATTTGGAGTTTAATACTGTTGGGCCCCTCGTAGGGTTGACAAAATGTTTGTGTGGCCACACCCAAAATCTCCCCTGAATATGTTCAGTAGATTTGACAATCTTGGTCAATCACTTAAAACGAGAAACAGAATTGTTTAATAAAGAATGACTTAATTCCATATCTTTATTTAACATGGTATTAGAAACAAAAGGATAATAATAATGAGAAATCATTAAAAGGTTTTCCAGGAGCCTTGCTCGAGTTGTACTAGAGGCATCGAAGTATTGCTAGACGCTAACCGATGTGATCACTCTATTAAGATATATCCAAGTGGGAGCTGTTAGTTTTATCGATATAAATTAGTAGTCGTGAGTTAGGATCGAACTCGAGACCACGGGATTGCACGCTTTACGTATGAGAATTAAAGTTAATAATTAAATGTAAAATGTTATATTTATTTATTAATTACACGAAATATATAACGAACGTTAAGTTAATTAAGTGTAATGGACTAACGATCATTAAATGTTAAATGGAAGGACTAAATAATAAAATAGAGATTGGGAAGCTTTCGGAAACCCTCTTTTGTTGATGTGAACCGATCGGCCAAGGGTTCCAAAAGCCCAACTTATGCTTAAACTTGGTAATCAAGTTATCTTGTGTATAAATACTAGGCCTAGGGTCTTTGTATTCTATCTCTTGTACTCATAACCTAAAAACCAAAAGTGTTTGTGTGTTTTTTTGTTGAAACCGATCGTCCACCACCACAAGGGTGTCGATCACATTGTTTTTCCAAAACAAATTATTTTGTGTGATTAAAACTAGCATTACTTTAATTTGATTTAGTACGTCTGTACAAGAACATGGTACCAACATACTTTTGTTGGTATCTTGAATTGAATTACAAAAACGGTAAGGGGTAATTCTTATAATCCTATAAACCCTAATTAGAGTTCATCACTTGCTAGTTTTGTGGAATTGATTCTTGTTCGGCTAGAATAAAAAAGGTAGGCATATTTTATGTTTATGTCAGTTAATTATTCATTATACGTTCCTATTCGCTTCCGCACGTTTCTTTGATGTTTTATGTGTTTTATATATGATAGTCATGTTATATAATTTCAACAGTGGCATCACGAGTCTTGTTTAATGAGTAATTAATTACTAAACACGTAAAAAACGAATATTGTATGTTGTTTGATATGATTGTTCTAGGGTTTTGGTTTTGTTTATGTAAACCCTAATTTTAGGGTTAGAGCTTTTGCCCTAATTTGTTAAATTTTTTTTTATGGATCGACCAAAAATTTTTTTGGGTCAAAACCCTAATTTTTTTAGTCGATTGTTTTTAAAAATTGTTTAAGGTTTATTATAATTGTTATGTTATCAATATCGAAACCTAGAATTAATATATTTGTTACGTGATAAATTCATGAATAAAGTGTTATGTGACATGAAATTCTATGCGATCTTGTGACTTACCTGAATAATTGTTATGTTATATCCATGATGATACATGCATGTTCGTCATGGATGGTTGCTTGAATTTTAATTGTTAAGTTATTTTAATCACATGTATGTTTTGATAAATCTTGAATTGGGGAAGACTCCAATAATATATTAATGAATCAATTATATGCAATTTGGTATATTTTAATTATGGCTTACGCAATCGATTCGTCGATGTATGTGGCTCACTTTCAATTGTGCGAGTGAAAGCCCTAGTTAATATATACGTTAATTAACTTAGATATTGATTATTAATAGGCTTTATCAAATAAGTTGCATGTGGCTACTTGTTTACACGTATTAATTGTTAGTTATGTGCGCATTGTTTTAGTTGTTTATTTTTTATTGTTACTTGTTTGTTTATTATGTGCGACAAGTTTTAAGCAAAGGGTAATTTTGAATAGAAAAATAAATTGAACTAAACAATGGTGAAATTTGATTTGTTTTTTGAATAGTTAAATTTTCAATAAGTTTAATTGATTGATGGTTTTGGTACAAATAGTGAGAACGGCTCATCCAATTTTGACAAACTATAAGAGGGGTACAAGGAGGGGAGCGCATTAAATTGTGACCCGAAAAAGGAGGTTATTGCTTCAACGCTGACCAAATTCTCCGCTTTTTTGTGCATCAAATTGGAGTTACCAAGTAGGCTATAAATGTACAAAATCGTCTTAAGGGCGAATTAGCTTTAATTCCATGCGCCACTTTTGTGGTAATTATCCGAAACACTAAGTCTTTAGACTTATGTAAAAGTACGATATAATGGACGATAATTAAAGGTAAATTCCTTGATTGGCGAAACGAATACCTCAATCAAAACTTTGATAATTTGATCTTTATGAATTGGTTAATAAAAAGTTTTTTTTATTAAAAACTATTAATACGAAGTTGTATGCATGCTTCTTCGTGCATGTTTGATTTGACACCATAAATCAAAACTAGTACCCTTTTAAAATTAAGTTAAGTGTCATCTAGTTAAAGGAACACTCGAAGTTGCAATTTACGTCATGTGGGAACTTGGTGAAATTGTGATGGAAAGGTAAATCTTCATGTGAAGTCAGACCTTGCATGGACATATTTGCAGTTCTTTAAGTTAGACGACTTAAATTGAGTAGTAAGTGAGAATTGGACTCAAGGCACAAGATGGGATAAAACATGTTTACATTTGCAATAGCGTTGGAAAATGTAAATCCCATAATGATCTAGGAATTGGAAAATGCTTGCCAATTATTGTTCGACAGATTACCTTATTATGTGCTTTCGTTACTAGCAGATCAACTGATGTAATGGAACTATGATAATTTGGATCCTAGTTTTCGAGAAAATTCTACGGTTATATGAATATTACCTTGGGTGTTTTCTTGAAAAGTTTAATTATCAAAAATACTAAAATTGAATTTTGCAAATTCTTTAAATGTATTAAAGCAACATTAAACCGTAAACGTAGGTTATTCCTGTATTGGTAAATTGATCTACACCTGTAAGGGTTTTTGGTAGAGTCAACTTTGCTAAAAGAATAAACCTAGTCCTCTTTTCATAAGAAAGAGTGAGATTCAATCTTATTCCTTTTCATGAATGAGAAATGTATAATAGGACAAAATAGAATTGTCTAAATTCTAAATACATAACTCGTAAGCAAATTTTAATAGTTAAGAAAATTGCATATTTTCTGAGATATTAAATTAGAAGCTAGACTAATTTACTGCAAAATTGGTAAATGACATACTAGCATATTTTATCTAGTTGTTGTGCTTTGACCATTTAAAAGTACTACTTACAATTGTTGGAATAGTAGAATTATTAAGAAAGAAATTGCATGGCCATTTTTTTAAGTTAATAGCATTGATGAATAATTCATCATCTACATAGTAGAATACACTCTTTTAGTACAAAAGTAATTATTATGTATGGACTTTCTCAAAAGTGTAGGGAAGTAAATAGAACACTATTTTCTTTCACTTGTTAATGAGACACTTACAATATTGTCAAATCCAGTGGGAGTATTGTGTTCTTATTACTAAATAAGGAATTATTGTAATGATCTCTAATTCAGTGGGAGTTACAAGCTTTGTCATATTGGTAGTAACCTATATTATCTTTAGAATGTCTTAAGATAAATACTTTCCACTTGTAGACACTTATGTTTTCAAGGATAGTCATGTACGTTTCCTTATTAGACAATGAAGTGGTTCTACATCTACTAGTTATGCTAATATCAATGACATAATCATATTGGTCACATAAACAAACATATGTCGTGTTGTTTATCTGCTACATGATGTTGTTCCATGCACAAGTGGGAGAAATTTATATTGTGTGCAAGGTACAACATATAGGTATATGATTTAACGGATTCTCTTGACTGTAAGGTAAGAGACTAACGTTCTAATATGACTTGTACATATCTAATTCAAGAAACACTTGGTGTTGCAATTTACGTCATGTGAGAACTTGGCGAGATTGCAACAACAAAGTAAATCTCCATGTTACTTGGGATCGTATCTGGAATAAATTTACAGTTTCTAAATTAGACAAGTATTTAGAACATGTGTCAAAATGATATATAAGACTACTTCAAATTAGATATTTATGTATTATTAGAATGACATAAATAAATTAAGTAATCTAATACTACTTCAATTTGTTTATTTATGTATTTTGGAATGACATAAATGAAAAATAATGTAGTCCTACATTATTGTGAAGTAAATAAATTAACTTGAAATTACTATTGAAACCAAGAGTTGTGTTCATAATTACTTTAGTTAAACATGTTTATTATTCATTGTAAAGAAATAAACATAAAGTCTTTTAAGACTTATAATAAAGTAATACGTTAACATGTTATGTTTTTTTAATTAAGACATATACAAGAAGTCATTGAGTTGATCAATGATTTATAACGTATATTGGGATTATAACAGTTTATGTTTTCTTGATGAGACATGGATATGAAGTGACTTGGTTAAAGAGTACTTTTGTTATAAAGCATGCAATTGGCGTGGAAAGTCTATTATATCATTAAGTTGACTTAGTCGGTAAATAGGTAAGCCAAAAGGAATATGTTTATCTTATATATTATTAAATTGTCTTACAATATTAATTCTAATGAAATACCACTAGCTAATGGTATGTTCATTTAGGAGAATCAAACTCTATTTGATTTGTTTGATTCAAGATAACCATAACTTCTTTCTTAAAAATAATCAAGGTTAAAAAATTGAGTATGGATTGAATATACTCAAATATGACTCCAACATAGAAGATTAATAAAACACCAATTTATTATGGAATGTGATGAATCACATTAAGTTTTAAAATTGAAGATTCTGAATTTGTTAAACTACTTATTAATAGGTTATTAACAAACTAAAGTCAGGAATTATCAATGTGTATTTGTAATGTCCCAAAAAGAGAACAATGTAGTTTTGCTCTAATTGCTAAGTATATATAGATAATCTACATATTACAAAAGGCAAGTGAGAGTTTTTTTTATCTTGAAAGATAAAATTACAATATATATAATCTTCTTAAATACACTAGTAAATATCATGATAAGGCTAGATATGAAATGTTAACCTCAAGATGATGGAATTTTCATTCATAGATCTGCAAGGATATCTCAGATATTTGATTAATATGCTGAGAAGAATATGAGTTACAGGATTATAGTAAACCTGATAATCATTATGATGGATTACCAAATATTGAATTGGGTAGATTACTCATACTATGAATGTTAAAGATGCTGTCCATAAAGATAATCAATTTTGGAAATTTAGTTTATCTTAATAGTTAGACTAGAGAATGAAGATAAGTTTCTTCAAAGAGATGGAAAACTCTAGAGGTTTAAATCTCTGTGTAGAAATCATATGGACAAAATTGTACACATATTTAATGCATGTTTTATGACAAGATTATTAATCATACTTAAGCAATTAATTGTGATTGAATGTTCTTTCCTAGACACATTAAATATATAAAGATGATAATTGTCATACTTGTTTTCATTAATATGAAATATGACAATGGAATATCAAAACTCTTTCTTGAGAAATTACTTGAGCGAGGACGGTAAGTAATCGAAATGTTTTTTGAATTCATATAATCTTTGGAAGTGTACGAAGTGCAATAATTCATGAATGGATAAATGCATGCATCTATGAAATTATTCTTATATTTAATTATTAAATCCTAGTTTTGATTTATAATTGAAATAAGATAAATTTTAAGTATTCCTGAAAGCTAGTGGGAGTATTATGTTAAGGTTTTAAATCTTATATGTTGTATAACATATAGGAAGTAACATTCCTTGTAAGCTAGATGTTAAGTCTTAGATTGGAATGAAACTTCACTTGTAAGATTTAAGAATTAAAACATACTGTGGAAAACTAGAAGGGGGGGTTGAATAGTTTTACCAATTAAAACTTCCTTTTAAACTATTTAGATCGACTTATGTCAATCTATTTGGTTGTGTGTGTTGGATGTTGATAAACAAGCATATAAAGATATGTAATGAAAAGATAAGAGTAAGAAGCACAAAACCACAACGCGAGTATTTATAGTGGTTCGACTACAAGGACACATTCCTTGCCCTACTCCACTCCCCGAGTCACCTACTCGAGAGTTCGTAAACACTAAACCAATATCCTTATGGCGGAGAAGCCTTCACAACGTCGCTTAACCTTTTTCCGGTACAAAGCTAAATACCGAGTTCTTTCACACCAAGGCGAACCACACCTAACACAACGTCGCCTACCCTTTATATGATGCTAGGCTAACCACCGAGTTCTTTCACACCTTAGGTGAACTACATCTTCACAATGTCGCCTACCCTTTATTAGGTACTAGGCTAAGCACCTAGTTCCATTGCAATGGAGGAACTACTACCACACTACACCAACGACTAATCCCAAAGGAGATTTACTCCTTTACAGCATCATCAAGGACATCAATATCCTTGGATCTAATGCTAGTCTATCTATTACATCGAAACACACCATATCGAATGTACATCTAAGGCACCTTTCACTAATGCCTTTGACTAGATCTACAATACACCTTTCACTAATGTCTTGTGTCTTCACTTCGAAGCACCTTTCACTAATGCTTCAAGTCTTGACTTCTAAGCACCTTTCACTAATGCTTCTTGTCTTGACTTCTAAGCACCTTTCACTAATGCTTCTTGTCTTGACTTCTAAGCACCTACCACAAGTGCTTATCCTATAGACGATAGATACCCTTCACTAATATCTTCGTCTTGACACTTGAGACATCTTTCACTAATGTCTTCAACACTACACTTCTTTGAAGAAAGAAAGAGATCATCAACAAGAGGACTTCAATAGCCTTGATGATGAGGAAGCATGACAACTCATGGACTTGAGCTTGCTCGTCTTCAAAGGTGGTGATCTTGCCTTTAAGAGGAACCTAAAAGATCACACAAAAACAAAACTACAAACATAGATCTCTTGGATCTAAGGTTAGTGAGATTTAACTCAGGGGAGAAAGTGTGTTAGAAAGGGGTGAGAAATAATGAAGAAATGGCTCACTATTTATAGAGGAAAAATCCTACTGTTTCCCCGGATCCCACGGATCCCTTCCACTTGGGATCCGGCTAGCACAAAGCCAGGGATCCGTGGAACGCTCCTATTTGCCCATGGGTATTTTGGTTATGGGTCATAGGTCATGGGTTGAACCATGGATCTTTGGCTAGATACAATGTATCTTTAAGTGCAATGCACTTAGTCACTTGGGTATGGGATGATCCATGGGTTATGGATATTATCCATGTACGATACAAGCATTATGTCATGCAATGGGTTATGGGTCAAGATCCATGGGTTATGGGCTTTGGGTTGTACCCAACTACATTCAATGTATTTGCCCAATGGGTTGTGATACTTAAGTTTCTACCCATTTATATTACCCAATATACTACATGCTAGTTATGTGTATATTTTATCCAAATATGTAAACACTAGTTGTTGTACATATGTATTACTTAAATCATAAAATCACTTATACTTGTTTTAGTGTTTTATGTGAAAATGTGAATATGTTAGAAACTATTAGTTCAAACCATTTACGTATTTTATTTGTTTCGTTAATATGATTTTACGTTTGTTATCGACAAAACATTAGAAGATCGTAAAATATAAATAAACGTTTTTACGGCTTATTTGTATTAACAATCTCCCCCTTTTTGTTGATGACAAAACATAAAATTATTTTAAGAAAAAGCTAAAATTCATAAAAGTTTGAATTTGTAGTTTTTACTTTCTTCTCCCCTTTTTTGTCGAAACAAAAAGTGTTTGAAAGAAAGCAACACATCGTTTTTAAGAAAAACATGTGAAAGAAAAAAAAATAGAGAGCAAGTAACGGGAAAGGATCTCGTCGTTACTCCCCCTTGACGAGTCCATCCCTAAGTAAGGGCGTCAAGAAACTAATTCTAATCTAGTTCATTTGCAACTAACTTTTGAAAAAGATTACTCCCCCTTGACGGGTGTGCTCCCCCTAGATGATTGCAATTTTTGCAACGGGAAGTCATGAAATATAAATCTAAGGTTGCAAGTAATTTTGCAACGTATTGTTTTAACACCAAGCTCCCCTAGCTTTAGGGTGTCAAATTCTTCATGTGTTAATTGAATAACTGCAAAACAAGGGTTAGGAAACAAGTATAATTCACAATTTCCTGCAAATGTGATTTAAGTTAGTAGAAAAAAAAAACTTTCTGTCTTCACGGATCCCACGGTTCCCTCCTAGTAGGGATCCGTCTAGGCAATTCTGAGGGATCCGTCTGGCTGATGACTAAAATCAGCAAAGGTGATATAACAAGTAATGTTATCACATAAATGAGATATGAATACATATGCTCAGAAATGTAACAAGTAGCATGTAATTCCATTTAATAAAACAAGAGTTATGATATACATGACTCTAAAAATAAGAAAACAGACAGTGCATGACTAGGAATTTCTAGACCAACTAACGCTTGATGCTAGGACACCACTAAAATTCTTCTAGCTCAAGTTTTGTTTAGGTTTGATCTCGTAGAAACGTTCGAGGAGATGATAGAACATGAAACGTTGGTCTTCTCGTACTTCATGTATCAAACTTTCAACATGTTGACAATGATAGTAATCTTTGTTATGGCTAGGTAGTGGTGGTGGATGAAATGAAAAGGCTTGATGCGAAGGATCAAGTGAAGCGGCTTGTGGAGCTTCAAACGATGTAGGGATTGGTGGAGGTGAATTTGAGAATGCCTCGACCAAGAATGATGGTGGTGGTAAAGAAGTGTCAACTTCCATATGGTCGGGTGGTTGACTTTGATGATTTCTCATAATCCAAGTAGGATTATATGATGGAGACGGCGAAAAGGAAGCCGGAGCAAGTGTTGACTCAACACCTTGATTTTGAACCATTATTCCTCCTAATGAGGAGAATGTTGTCGGCGGAAGCGGATGAGACGGCCTAGGAGGCAAGTCCTCTAAATTGTAGAGGTGTGGTGATGATAGTGGTGAAGTAAATGAAATAGCTCTAGGAACCAATGGTGATGGTTTAGTGGAGATGATATTGTTTGGCCTAGGAGGTATGGTGGTGTTAGGCATAGGTAGTTTTGTGGGTACTATCCTTTTAGGAATTGGTTTGATTGGATGATGAAGGATTCTCTCATTTGTTGGTTTGACGGGAGATGATTCGGTTGAGGAGATTTCGTGTATAACACGAGCCTTTTTCATGGGTGGTTCTTTGGTGCATAAGTTACTAATTGGGGTTTTCCTCATGATGAAATGATTTCAAGAGCTGAAAGTTAGAGTGAGAGTGATGACTATAGAGGTCCTAACAAGGTGGTTTATAAACTAAGAGATTTGGCAAGTGCATTTAAGCTTTAAGCCACTAGGATTCATTGGAATGTGATGATTGACATGCACAAGAGTTAACTTCAGAGGTTGGACTGATCTAGGAACTCATTTAAGATGAGATGGAGTGTTTGAGTTAGGAAGATAAGTTGAAATGATTGTTTTAGCAAGATTTGACCTATACTGCCATCCGGATCCCACGGTTCCTTTCTCAGAGGGATCCGTCTAGGCTAATCCTAGGGATCCGGCTATCAGCAGCTATGAAAGAGTGGAAATGATGTTTCTAAAATCTAAGACCTATAACATCTTGAGTGTTTCAGTCTTTCTAAGTGTCTTAAATGAAGGGGTGCTTAAGTACTTGAAGGTGGTGAGTGATGTAGCTAATGATTGTCTTTTATGGAAGGATTTGAAACTTTCATGAGTACCAATGAATGAGCAAGGATGACACTAAAGATGAGAGTGTCAATTGAAGCTAAATGATCCTAGAGATCAGGTTGTGACTTAGGATTGTGTTTTGGAAAATATCCTAAGGGTTTTGAGATGGGAAAACTAGGATTTGATCAACTTAGATCAATTTTGAGGTGAGGTTGATTTATGATCAATTTTGTCATAATCAAAAGATTTCTAACCTAGATGTGAGGGGTCAAGTAAAAAATGAAGTGTGAGTTTTGAGAGCGGAAGAGTGATGGATTAAAACAAAGTGATAGATCTATGAATATCTTAGAGTGTGATCTATGTGAGTTGGAATGAGTAGGAAAGATCAACCTATCTTGATAAGGACTTAATCTGCCTTAAGACACTATGTTTAGCTTAGTGTGAGGTGTTCTAAGGATGTGTTTGAGATACAATGCTTGCAATTGCATTTTCTGTTTGCCGGATCCCACGGTTCCCCAAAGATAGGGATCCGTCTAGTACAACATTTGGGATCCGTCCATCTGCTAGGCAGAACCTTTACTAAAGGTATGCAATGATCTTGACAATGCATTATATTCCAAGATTTGTTTAAAGGAGTTCTAAAACTAAGATATCAAATGTAAGATGTTTTATTTCATGAAAGAAATAGGATTACATTGATAAATCACGAGTAGAGTAGAATTGATCCTATTTGACTACTACTAGGTTCCTTGAGTGTCTTCGCTAGGAGGATCATTATGTGATTGATGGGTATTGGTGGAATCAAGAATGAAGAAAGTCTTCATGAGAGATATGTTTAGCGGTTCCATCATCTTGTTCACAAGTACGTACAACGGACTTTGAAATTGAGGATGGAAGTGCATAACATTATGATAGAGGCGTGTCAAGAACATTCCATAAGGGATGAGTTTATTCTTGGAGCCTTGAAGATTTGCAATTCGCCTTGCGAAGAAGTAGGCGAGATTGTATGGTTGTTGTGTTAGCAAACAGTACAACATGTGAGCACAACAAGCGGGAAGAATATCTCGATTTCCCCTAAGACTCCAAACATTTTCACGTAGAATGAGAGCAAGAGGCTTGTACTCTTCTTGGATATCCCGTGTATGGATAATGTTTGGATTGGAGTAATATAGTCGAGGTTTGCATATTATGCGATTTAAATCTTCCGGAGAGGGTATGTGTGAACAATATGGACTATTTTCTTCACGAAAGTTGAAGAGAGAATCAAGAGATCAATCTTCGGTGAAGGCACATTGTCCATGATTTGGAATCCGGAGAATGTGAGCAAAATGCCCAAGGGTTAGAGTGAACTTTTGGTTTTTGATGTAAAACCAAAGAGATAGAGAGCGATCCTCGTTACGAACGAGTTCGACTTGACGGAAGAATTCCAATACAAACCTTGGACATATTTTCTAATTAATTTTGAGAAGACATTCCAATCCTATGGTTCGGAAGGAGGTATTGATACCTTCTTCGAATTGTAGAGAGGTGTCTACAATACGTCCTTCATGGAAGTGACGGGTTTCGAGATTATTGAACCCACGGACGTGATTGCCAGGTGTGTTGGGCTCAAGAGAGATGTTAGGAGTGTAGACGCTAGTGAGTGAAAAATCAAACTCGTATTCATGCGTCATAGTTGAACCTATAGAAGTGATGGGTTAATAAGAGGGGATGTTTATGGTCAACCTATAATAATCTAACGTTTTTACTAGATTTTTATTAACAATGGTTTTTAGCATTTAGCTAACTCATGGTTTTGAAATTCTAGTGGATTATTACTTTTAGAAAGATAGTGGTTTTTTAATCTTGCATGAAAACTGTTTTCCAGTAGGACGGATCCCACGGTTCCTTTACAAAAGGGATACGGCTAGTATATCTTCCGGGATCCGTGGATCTGTAGTAACAGAAACAGATTTGATAAAAACATAGGTTTTACAGTTTTTATGCCACGAAATATGTTTTATCCTACATTTTCTTTTAGCATGCATACATGACTTCTAATGTATCACGAAAGAATATAAAACATATAAATCAAAAGAAATGATAACCACATTATAGCAATAATAACCTAGATAAACTAGATTATTAATAATATTGCATTTCAATACTAAGGATGATACAAAGGATTGGGTATATGACTCCAATATAGATTAACAACACAAAGTAAATGTCTCCGTATGTGAACTTCATCATAGGGAACACAAGTGCGATGAGTGTTAGGGCGATGAGCACGAGTGCGATGTAAACCATGTTGATGACGGATCTTCTTGGTTTCGATTGAGATGGAATGAGGAGGAAGATGAAGTTTTTGAATGAGAGGAAGTTCTTGAAATTGGAAGATTTGAAAAAGTGAGGGTTTGATAAAGTGGTCGACGGTGGGAGTTTATATGGGGAAGGAGGAATTTTTGAAATTCGTGTTTTTTTTATTGGATTAAAAGAAACAAAACATAAGTTTCATATACCACAACTTTATACGAGAAATAAAACACGTATGTGAGAAAAAGGCTTCCTAATGAAGCTTCATGTAAAACATGTAATTTGCACAAAAGATAATCATATAAATACCTAACTAGGTATACTTAATTATCAAGCAAAGTAAAAGAAAATCATACCTTTAGCGCACTTAGGAATGTCTTTACAAATGACACAGCAAATGTCACTTAGACAATTCCCGCTCCTTTGCGTTTAAGATACCTTCTTAAGGAAGGTTTTCTTGTTACCAAGCGACTCCTAAAGCTTGGTGGGTATGAGCTTTGACTAATCAACATGACAAGGAAGATTAGTGCAATAAAAAAATAAATAAGAGAAATGTTGTTTATCAAATCAACATCCAAACATATAGTTTTAAAAGACATGGTGTTTGTTTTTATGAAAAACCTTCTTTGTAGTTTTCAATTAACCATGGATCGTATCAAGTTTTTAAAGTACAATATACTTCAAGAAACATGGTAACGAAGCTCTGATACCAATTGTAGAAAACTAGAAGGGGGGGTCGAATAGTTTTACCAATTAAAACTTCCTTTTAAACTATTTAGATCGACTTATGTCAATCTATTTGGTTGTGTGTGTTGGATGTTGATAAACAAGCATATAAAGATATGTAATGAAAAGATAAGAGTAAGAAGCACAAAACCACAACGCGAGTATTTATAGTGGTTCGGCTACAAGGACACCTTCCTTGCCCTACTCCACTCCCCGAGTCACCTACTCGAGAGTTCGTAAACACTACACCAATCTCCTTATGGCGGAGAAGCCTTCAAAACGTCGCTTAACCTTTTTTCGGTACAAAGCTAAATACCGAGTTCTTTCACACCAAGGCGAACCACACCTAACACAACGTCGCCTACCCTTTATACGGTGCTAGGCTAACCACCGAGTTCTTTCACACCTTAGGTGAACTACACCTTCACAACGTCGCCTACCCTTTATTAGGTACTAGGCTAAGCACCTAGTTCCATTGCAATGGAGGAACTACTACCACACTACACCAACGACTAATCCCAAAGGAGATCTACTCCTTTACAGCATCATCAAGGACATCAATATCCTTGGATCTAATGCTAGTCTATCAAGTACATCGAAACACACCATATCGAATGTACATCTAAGGCACCTTTCACTAATGCCTTTGACTAGATCTACAAGACACCTTTCACTAATGTCTTGTGTCTTCACTTCGAAGCACCTTTCACTAATGCTTCAAGTCTTGACTTCTAAGCACCTTTCACTAATGCTTCTTGTCTTGACTTCTAAGCACCTTTCACTAATGCTTCTTGTCTTGACTTCTAAGCACCTACCACAAGTGCTTATCCTATAGACGATAGATACCCTTCACTAATATCTTCGTCTTGACACTTGAGACATCTTTCACTAATGTCTTCAACACTACACTTCTTTGAAGAAAGAAAGAGATCATCAACAAGAGGACTTCAATAGCCTTGATGATGAGGAAGCATGGCAACTCATGGACTTGAGCTTGCTCGTCTTCAAAGGTGGTGATCTTGCCTTTAAGAGGTACCTAAAAGATCACACAAAAACAAAACTACAAACATAGATCTCTTGGATCTAAGGTTAGTGAGATTTAACTCAGGGGAGAAAGTGTGTTAGAAAGGGGTGAGAAATAATGAAGAAATGGCTCACTATTTATAGAGGAAAAATCCTACTGTTTCCTCGGATCCCACGAATCCCTTTCACTTAGGATCCGGCTAGCACAAATCCAGGGATCCGTGGAACGCTCCTCTTTGCCCATGGGTATTTTGGTTATGGGTCATAGGTCATGGGTTGAACCATGGATCTTTGGCTAGATACAATGTATCTTTAAGTGCAATGCACTTAGTCACTTGGGTATGGGTTGATCCATGGGTTATGGATATTATCCATGTATGATATAAGCATTATGTCATGCAATGGGTTATGGGTCAAGATCCATGGGTTATGGGCTTTGGGTTGTACCCAACTACATTCAATGTATTTGCCCAATGGGTTGTGATACTTAAGTTTCTACCCATTTATATTACCCAATATACTACATACTAGTTATGTGTATATTTTATCCAAATATGTAAACACTAGTTGTTGTACATATGTATTACTTAAATCATAAAATCACTTATACTTGTTTTAATGTTTTATGTGAAAATGTGAATATGTTAGAAACTATTAGTTCAAACCATTTACGTATTTTATTTGTTTCGTTAATATGATTTTACGTTTGTTATCGACAAAACATTAGAAGATCGTAAAATATAAATAAACGTTTTTACGGCTTATTTGTATTAACACATACAACACCGGAATATATGTTTATTATTAATAAACATGTGCAGTAAAATAAATGATTCTAATAAAACATGATATATTATTTGGGAAACGGATAAATATCTTTTGACAAGATAGAACATGAATGAAATCTAAGTTTGACATGTAGATTCATCATGTACATCATGTTGTGTATTAAAATTGTTGTATCATTCTTGAATAAGAAGTGATTTGACAACATTGATATCTAACTAAAAGTTATTAGATAACTTGTGTAATGAATATTCTAATAGAATTACATCCTCAGCCTGGAATTGCTCCTAGATTCTATGGATGAACAATATGTCAATTGTTGTGCAAATTGTCATCAACTACAAACTTGAAAGTTTGGAAGACATCAAACATTACACAATAAGATATTAAAGTTTACGGAGTTTTAATGAGCATATTGTTGTTTGTATACAATGATGCTGGTTTAATTGAACTAGTCATGGTAGGATTTCATCCTTGTTAATGGCCATGTGAACTAGTTGTGCTACTAAGAGCGCAATTGCATTATACATTAAAAGAATAAGAATATTTTAAACTTTAAAATGTTTGAAAGTTTAAATTGTCATAAATTGATGATAGAGGATGTCACACACTTTATGAATTATTATGTGGATTGGTGAATGCACACATACAAGGACTTCACTAATTGAATTCTTGAAATAAGTTTTCTCAAAATTACGATAGATCAAGTTGGTTGATTTATGTCTTGTCAACAAGTATGATTATCATTACTTGAGGCATAATTCATCAACTGGAACTTTCATGCATTGATCTATTTAGTATTTGGATAAAGAATGTTAAACAATTATTATAATAAATCAAATACTTGGTATGTTTGATTTTATAATATATTATATCTTATATTTGCATGTTTAATCCGTGAATACATTTATTTATTCTAAATCGTCCGTTGTCAGTTAATGATATGGGAGTATCGTTAAATTAAGACAAATCTGAGTGATTTGGTAGAATATACTTAAAAGTATATTGATGAGAAAACATACCAATTTCAAATGATATTCAATGAATTGAATATAGGACTTATCCCAACTACATGATTTTACTTTATGGATATTGTTATTAAGTAAATCATGAATAGTTATCCTTAGACTTGAGATACCAAATAAGTGTCATGAATGTAGTGCACTTCTGTGGAACAACTTAACGCTATACGTAACTGGTAGTCATAAGGGTTGTTTCCAGAAGTGTTACAAAGTGTTTGGGTTAGTCTCGTAGTCAAGATATAATTTGTTCCTTCAAATTTATTTGGAGTTTGATACTGCTGGGCCCCTCGTAGGGTTGACAAGATGTTTGTGTGGCCACACCCAAAATCTCCCCTGAATATGTTCAGAAGATTTGGTAATCTTGGTCAATCACTTAAAACAAGAAACAGAATGGTTGAATAAAGAATGACTTAATTCCATATCTTTATTTAACATGGTATTAGAAACAAAAGGATAATAATAATGAGAAGTCATTAAAAGGTTTTCCAGAAGCCTTGCTCGAGTTGTACTAGAGGCATCGAAGTGTTGCTAGACGCTAACCGATGTGATCATTCTATTAAGATATATCCAAGTGGGAGCTGTTAGTTTTATCGATATAAATTAGTAGTCGTGAGTTAGGATCAACTCGAGACTACGGGATTGCACGCTTTACGTATGAGAATTAAAGTTAATAATTTAATGTAAAATGTTATATTTATTATTAATTACACGAAATATATAACGAACGTTAAGTTAATTAAGTTTAATGGACTAACGATTGTTAAATGTTAAATGGAAGGACTAAATAATAAAATAGAGATTGGGAAGGTTCCGGAAACCCTCTTGGTGATGTGAACCGATCGACCAAGGGTTCCAAAAGCCCAACCCATGTTTAAACTTGGTAATCAAGTTATCTTGTGTATAAATACAAGGCCTAAGGTATTTGTATTACGTCTCTTGTACTCATAACCTAAAAACCAAAAGTGTTTGTGTGTTTTTTTGTTGAAACCGATCGTCCACCACCACAAGGGTGTCGATCACATTGTTTTTCCAAAACAAATTATTTTGTGTTTAATTTGATTTAGTACGTGTGTACAAGAACGTGGTACTAACATACTTTTGTTGGTATCTTGGATTGAATTACAAAAACGGTAAGGGGTAATTCTTATAATCCTATAAACCCTAATTAGGGTTCATCACTTGCTAGTTTTGTGGAATTGATTCTTGTTCGGCTAGAATAAAAAAAGTACGCATAATTTATATTTATGTTAGTTAATTATTCATTATACGTTCCTCTTTGCTTCCACACGTTTTTTTTTTTTTTTTTATATTTTATGTGTTTTATATATGATAGTCATGTTATATAATTCCAACAGATGGTACGATGGTTGACTCATACCTTTTGTAAACTTGATTTAGTAAGCTTGATGAACCATGTCATAAATAAATATAGCTTTGGTAATTTGATTTAGTAATGGTGGATTTATCAAACTTAGATCGACCCAATGTCATTGTTTTATGGCGAATATTGAGTCTTTGATGAGACTTTTAACTGATAACTTTTATAGTTGATGGAGTGATAAAAAAAAGTTTGTGAACCCTAGGTTAAAAATGTCATTGTAAAGAAAGAATGTATTTGCATATATGGACAAAACTTCACGAACTCAAAGCAAGTGATAACTCAACACATAATCGTTTAGTTAATTTATTAATTTGGCGTTAAAAGTTCCAAAACACTATTTTATTTATATGGATTCTGATTCTGTTAAAGCATAATTAGATAATTTATTAACACTTTAGCAGATATTCAAACCTCACCCCCCTACAGTGACGGACCCAGAAAAATACAATGTGGGGGGCAAAATTTTTTTTTTACGATAGCAACAAAATGAGAAAGAAAAAACTAGAAACATAATGGTAAATCGAGTATTTTTACCTAGACATGAAAGATTTATAAGGCTTTAAAGAGTTAAATGTTGGATTTTAGTATGTGAGTGGGGGGCAATTTGAGATTTTGGTGGGGGTCACTTTCGAAAAATGGTCAAAATTAAATAAAAATTACACTAAAATATCAAGTTTTTCGGCTAGCCATGAGGGGGCGGCTGCCCCCCACATTTACTATGTGGATCCGTCCCTGCCCCCCTAGTAAAATGGTAAATTTTAGTTATATCTCTTTGCTTGACGCCATAGAAATAAATTTTTTGTCATGGGAACGTGTGGGTCCTTCTTGAAAGAGTGTCGTATGCAGGCTAACATGGTCGTTTGTTGCATGTGCTTCCCCTGATGATCCTCTTGTGAGGTTTCTAGGTGGTTGGTGAACCTCTTTTTTGGGTGTTTGCTGACCCTCCTCTGTGTAAGTTAGATCATTTACATGTACCGGTCCGAGGTGGTTGTTGGTTATGTCCAAAATTTGTAGGAGACATATTTGGTTTAGAAAATTGTGTAAAAAGGAAAAAATTGTAAGGTTTCAGTGAGAAATGAGTGAAAACTGATGAAAATTTACGAGAAATTTATGGCTATTTTGCGGATGGTGTCATGTTTATATATGGTATGCAAATTGGTATTAAGAATGGGTTGGGATGGTTTTGTTGTTTTGTTTCCCGTGTTAAATGGTAAGGACTGAGAATGATTGAGATCAAGAAACTCGAGAAACACTCAAACAAACACCATTTGAGACTGCGTGACGACAATATTTGCCAAAGTGTGTGAAACTTATGAAGTTGTGTGTGAGGCCTCTTATTTATAGAAAGACGAGTAGAGTTTAGAGATAAACCCTTGAGGGATGAACAACGGATACGTGGGAGCCAGGTGTTGATCATCTAAAGAGCAAACAAGGGAGACATGCAGACTCTCTTCCTTGGCTCGTACAAAGTAGTGTTTGTCGTACGTCCTCACTGTACGATGTCATATGGTACATCTTAAACCATTAGTGACAGTTGGGGAGCAGTAGTACTATGCGTTCAATATAACCTGAGGCAAAAGTTCAATATAGATCTCAAATTTACCATAGATCCAACCAACCAATAATAGCCATTCATTTTTTTATTAAAATAAACTTTCGCCCTTTTTTTAATAATTAAATATCTCGCAAACCGTTAATTGTTACGCGATAAAAATCATACCATCGCGACGAGAATTAAATTATCTTTCTATAGATATGCACTACTATATATTTTTAACGATTTTTTTTTTCAAAATTTCGGCCCAGAAAAATCATATATGATTTGTGAAAATCATATATGATTCGATTTTAAAAAATCATATATGATTTTTCTGGGCGGAATTTTTGAAAAAAAATGTTTGTCGAAAATATAGAAAAGTGCATATTGATAGAAAGATAATTTAATTCTCGTCGCGATGGTGTATTTTTTATAGTTTGAATATTTACCGTTTGCAAGATATGTTCTTTTAAAAAAAAAGTGGAAAATGGTTTTTTATTAACTTTGATAAAAAATGAATGGATAAGATTGATTTATTGGATCTATGGTAAATATGAGATCTATGTTGATCTCAACTCTATAACCTGATGAGTTCATCAGGCCAAGGGTGGCCTACGATTATAGGCCGGCCGCTATCAAGTGTTTATTGATGGGCTTTGGTAATGGCCTTGATCTGTGCATATATTCAGTGGGTTTGAGCCACTAATATTGATACATTATCAATAATCAACTAAACGGGAACAACAGATTCTAAAAATACATGAATAACAAATAGAGAAACTAAATATTTCACACAAGGCTAGATCTCTACTTCGTCTATCTATATCTATATATCTACTACTTTAAACTTAAATAGGTTGATTTCCCTAAAATACATCTTATTAATGTTATTTAATACTTTTAAAACTTTAATCTTAAATAGCAACTTCTAAAATGAGAAGTTAAATTTAAAATTTTAACATGATCACGTATATATTTTTCATTATTTACTCAAAGTATGTATACTTAAATAATTTTAACTTGTAAAACATGGTCACGTATATGTTTTTCATCATAAACTCAAAGATTACCAGCTCAATATGGTCGAGGTATCATTGTTTTACCAAAACACAAGTAAACAAGTATAATTATTTGTCGTTATAAACCATCGCTTTGCGTGGGTATTGATATGAAGATACTAGCTGCGACGTAAATGAAAAGAACAATCTTCTGTAACAATAAATTAAACGGCATAGTTGTCACTTCTTATTGTGATTTGTCGCTTTCAAGTCGTTGGCCTAGTATTGTAACTCCCATGTACCTGCATTAAGTTTCCGTCGTTATTTACATATTGGCTAGAAAACTTCAAAAAGGGTATAACAAAAGTGATCAAAATTATTTCGACTTCTAAACTAAAATACCTTCCAAGCATCAAAACGCTAGCTTGAGGATTGGTTCCAGGAGAGTTAAGTATAGTTGATCCATCAATGACTCGAAGACCATCAACACCAACCACCTTGTATTCATGATCAACTACTTTACCAATATGACATCCACCATGATAATGCCACATAGTCCTTACAGTGTCCTTGCAGTATTGTTCCAAGGACGAAGAGGTATTACTAGGTACAAGATCGTTTCCTGGTAGTCTCATATTTATATCAAGTATCTCTTGAACCGTCATATTAGCAAACTTGTAATTCGAGAATGCTTTTGATTCTATAGCCTTTAGAATGGTTGCAACCCCTTTAACGCATTTCCTCAAATCTTCGGGTTCCTTGAAGTAATTGAAAGTTACTGATGGGGTATCAGATGGATTACGGTTGTCAATCTTAAGCTCACCCATAGATATAGGGCCATTAATTTTCTCGAATATAAAGCCACCCCTCTACAAAATCCAAAACATAGTAATTAGTCAAATTTTATTGAGTCATCAACTAAAAAGTTTAACACATAGATCTAGTTACCTGAGGGGAAAATCCTTGATAGTTTGGAGACGGGGTAAAGATAAAGCTAAATCCACCAGCTGCCTCAATGTAGCTACCAAACCGTGTGATGCCAACGATTTGGACTCCGGATGGATTGACTGCAATGGGAGAAGGAATAAAGACTGCATTCAGCGGGTTATCAGCCATACCTTGACCAATGAAAGGTTGCTCAAGTACAACTTTGATCTTAAGAGCATCAAGTTGCTTTCTTGGACCTATGCCACTCAACATCAAAAGTTGTGGGCTTCCAAGTGCACCTGCAGAGAGTACGATTTCGTTGTTTTTCCCACCTTTTAGATATGCTCGATGCTTATTCCCTAATGAATCTTCAAACACCACTCCATAAGCCAATGGCCTTGATTTTCCTGTATGTGCAAAAATCACAATTAACCAATCAAAAAGTGAAAAATGTTCCAGTATATATACTATATGTAATGAAAGTTGCTACTTACCTATGGTCTTAAATAAAATTTTGTGGACAGTTGCATGTAAAAGAACAGATAACCCTTTGGGGTTGGCATACTGTAGCAAATCTGCGGCAGTGTGTCGTGTCCCATTTTCATCAAAAATTGTACCGGATACTTTTGTCCCAATGATATGGTCATAAGTAAAGCCGTTATCCGGTGTTACACCAGCTTCAAGTAATGCAGCTCGTACCGCAGACGGCCACTCTTGCACCACCGGTTCAAAAACCATTACTCTTTCTGTCCACTTGTAAGATTCTTGAACCAAATTCTCATCCATTAATCTAGCTTCGTTATTGAATTGAGCTTCACCACGAGAATAGAATCCTGCATTAATAGAGGTCCCTCCACCCAAGACTCGTGCACGTGTGTTTATAACACCTTCTGAAGTAAATATTTGAGACGGAGAATCAGGTGATGTATCCGCAAAGTTGTTACCGAAATTTGATAGATTGGTGATGTTAGCATTCCCATAAGGCGATCCACCACGTTCAAGTAGTAGAACCGAGTACTTAGCCGACAAAGTGGTGGCTAGTGGGATTCCAGCAGCGCCTCCCCCGACAACTATGTAATCAAAGAATGATATCTTGGGAGCTTTCGTTGCTTCATGCATGAACGTATAGTTTGGAGCTGCAGTTAAAGACACACAAAATCGTAAAGTTTAGCTTACTGATACAAATTACATTACATAAACGTAAAAAAGAGATTTACTAAGTCAAGTACATACGTTTTTCAGCGAGACATAACCCATGGGTAAAAAGAATGTATAAGAAAAGTGATACAACAAGTCTTCTGGACACACAAGCCATTCAAACAGTGTATATATTGATATGTCGTGATTTTTGTATTTATCGATGTATCAATCAAGAACTCGAGACTGTATAGCTCAGTTGGATCAGCTATTCAGCTAGACAATATATAAAGTGCTTTGTGTTTACTTGATAAGTTATTCCAAAACGGGCATGCTATATATATATATAGCATTGGAAGCAAGAAGCAGTCTACGATGGTGGTTTATAAAACAAAATAAGTTAAGTAAACCGTACGTTTTTGAAAATGATCAGATCAAGTGTTTCGTAGTAATTTAACATATATCATGACAACCAGATTTTTTGACACTTTCAATTCTTGTTGACTGACTTTATTCCTTTATACATTATTTGATAAGTAAATTGTATGGATCGTTTACCATAGTACATTCCCCAATATACACGCGGGGCACCTTTTCTTTTGTTCTTGACTATTTCTTTTTGGGACTTAAGAAGTAGATTATCTTCAAAGAGTATGATTAATTAGGTTGTGTATTGTATTCGTGGTCTAAGATTCAAAATGATCGAATTTGGTTATGTAATGTAAATCACCGTATCATATCCCCTCAACAATCTACATTCATCCCGGATAGGCTCATTCAAGATTGCATAATTGTCGCTAACAAGGCATTTCATTATATAAGCAACAAGAGAAAAGGGGATCAACATGTTATGGCTTTGAAGCTTGATCTTAATAAAGCTTTTGATAGAGTTGAATGAGACTTTTTAATGGCAACGTGTAAGAAATTGGGATTTGGGGAGAAATGTTGTAGATGGGTTTTAACGTGTATATCTTCTTATGAAATGGACTTTCTAATTAAAGGAGAGTCCATTGGTTCGGTTAAGCCTTCCAGGGGAATACGTTAAGGAGATCCATAGTCACCGTTCTTGTTTATCATTGTTTCTGATGTTTTATCGCAAATGTTAAACAAGGCCATGCATCAATCTTTGCTTACAGGTATAAAAATGTCTAGAAATTGTCCGGTCATATCTCATATCTTTTTTGCCGATGACTCTTTATTCTTCCTAAAAGTAAAGAAGTCTGAATGTGATTATTTTATGGAGCTTATTAATCATTATTGTGGAGCATTCGGACAATGTATTAATTTTAGCAAGTCAAAATTGATGTTTTCTCCAAACACTTCGTCTGATGTGCAAAAAGAGTTTTATAATTGTCTTGGTGTTAAGTTGATGGGGCGTCGCTCGCGTTATCTTGGTTTCCCATCTATACATGGTTGAAATAAAGGAGATGTATTTTCTTTTATATTAGAAAATGTCCTACATAAAATGCAAGGATGGAAACACAAATTTCTTTCTCAAGTCGGGCGTGAGATTCTGATAAAAGCTGTAATTCAAGCAATCCCATTATATGCTATGCAATATTATATGTTGCCTAAGGGTTTTATTCAAAAGCTTTTAGTCCACATTAAATGGTTTTTTGGAGTGGGGATGCTCACGAATGACATATCCATTGGCTTAACTGGGCCATATTTCTCGCTCTAAAGATTGTGGTTGCCTTGGTTTCGAGATCTTTCATGTTTTAATTTAGCTCTTCTTACTAAACAGGGGTGGCGGCTTATTATAAATCCATCTTCTTTTTGAATTCGTGTTTTAAAAGGATTATATTTTTCGCGCTCCAACTTTCTAACAGCTACTCAGGGTTCACACCCATCATGGCTTTGACAAAGCTTACTTAAAGGAAGGGATCTTCTTCTTCGTGGTATACGGTGGCAAGTTGGCAATGATTCAAATATTCAGTTTTGGACGCAAAAATGGGTCCTGATGACGTATAGTCCGTATTCGGGTCACGAACCCGACCAATGACCGATACTAGCGAGCCCAGTACGACTGGGCTAACCCGATAACAGTTTGGGCTCATGAAGGCCCAAACCCAGAGTTATTTACGGCATAAAATATCGGATATCTCTTATTCTTGGAGATAAACGTTTAACAACCGATTTAGGCGGGATACGCCGAAGCTTGAGGAACACGAAATCAATAAGGGTTTCGTGTGTATATAAAGGGCATCCCAGCCCTCATTAAAGGTACGATCTCAAACCCTAACTCTCCACTAAACCCTAAAACCGATTACTTACTCTCACGCCGGAGGATAATCGTGGGAGACAATCCCACGATAAGCCTAACGGTGTTTTCTGTTTTCTTAGTGCGTAGGTCTCAAGCATTAAGATTCAATTGATACGGGAACCGGAGTCCAAACAAGGAACGCCCAACTTTTGTATCAACAAGTGGCGCCATCCGTGGGACCAATCACTAAGAACTAGAATGACAAAGAAAGGAAACCTAAGTCAACGATCGCATGGTGACCAACAAGGGAAGAAGCAGCAGAGCGGATTGGCCTCTATGCAAGCCTCTGGAACAACCAGTGTGGCTAGAAACCAAGGGTCAGGCCCAGACCTGGTCTTCCCAGCAGTGGAACAACGCACGGGGACAACCCATGTTGCCACGCCAAAAATCAACGTAGAAGATCCACTGCGCAACCCCTTTACCACTCCCCTACAGTCGGTGCCAGAAAAGGACCTCACAAAAACACCAGCCGCACCTCTCCGAAACAGGAGTCCAGATATGGAAACAGACACCCTCGCGCTAGAAGGAGTCGCGCCTGAACTAGCGCCAAGTGACTTCGTGTCTCAAAACTACGAAACCTTGGTTGCCCTCATGCAAGAGGAGGCAAAAAAGAGGCCGAGTCAGAACCTAAAGGCCCGACTAAACTTCGACACAGAGTATGAGGCATCCCCATCGTGTCATCAGAAGGAGAGGTGTGAGAGGGATAGCCGCCGGCCTCCAGTGTTTACCAAGATTGGGAGGAGAGTTGAGAATGATGAAGCAGCTGACCTACAACATCTGGAAGAACACGAAGAGGACGGACGTCATACCAATGTCCACGCTAGGCTTGGTAGCCGCAAGGTCCATGACAGACTGGGATGACGGAACTCCCCAAGTGGAAGCTCTTCAAACTCAGATTCTGAGGACAGGCGGCGCAAGCGCCGAAAGAGAGGAAGCTCATCCTCTGGCGACTCCTCGGATGGTCGGCGCAACCGCCGACAAAGGGGAGGCTCGTTCTCTGGTGATTCCTCGGACAACGAGGACAGCGAAACTGGACACTTGAAGTCCAGGGGAAGATATCGCGACCAGGAGAATGAAGATATGTCTCTTCCCTGGCGTCGCCAAAAAGTGGATGCGTTCTCTTGGCGCATCAGCGATTTCTCAGAAAATAAGAGAAGGAGCATGCCCGCCAATGTGAAAACATATGATGGAACAGGTGATCCAGATGATCACCTAAAAATTTTCGAATTAGCAGCTACCATCGAAAATTGGCCACAGCCTGTGTGGTGCCACATGTTCAATTCCACATTAGTGGGAAACGCCCGAAACTGGTTCAGTAAGCTACCACGCAGAAGCATTGATGGCTTTGAAGAGTTGCGAAAGGCGTTTCGCTTGAACTTCACCCAAAGGAAGAAGTGCGCCAAAAACCCTGTCGAACTCGCCAGGATAAAACAGCGCCAGGGGGAATCTACAAGCGCTTATGTGGAACGCTACAAAGATGAGTGCATACATGTCAAGGCATGCCCCGAAATACTAAAAATCTCAGGGTTCATGAACGGGATCAATAACCCAGAACTCATTAAAAGGTTGAACGACAGAGTCCCCCAAACCTTTGATGAACTTATGAAGCGCACAAGGTCCTTTATCCAAGGAGAAGCTGCCGCGGCAGACAGTAAGAAAGGTTACTCAAACTATAGGTCACAAGAACAGCCTCGGAGACAATCCACTGACCAGAGTAACAACCGCAACAGAAACTACCGCGGCCAGGGAAACGGACGTGATAATGACAGATATACTCCGCTGACCAAGACTCCAAAGGAGATATTCGCGACGGAAGGCGCGAACTTCCCAAGGCCCCCACCAATGCGCACCCCAGAGGATTAGCGCGTGGGGAGTGGATACTGCGACTATCAGTGACAGAAGGGCCACACCACCAATGAATGTGTCCAATTGCGCCAACTAATTGATAAACTAGTAAAAGAAGGCAGATTAGACCATTTGGTTAAAAACATCAAGGAAAGGAAAGATAAGCAAAAGGCTGAAAACAAGAAAAAATACCTAAAGATAAGGCTGATACCATCTACATGATACAATCATGGCAGCGAATGACTAGGCAGAAGATCAGCCAAAAGTTTTCTCGTGGAAGCAAAATCTCTTTCCCCACCTTGGCTGCGGACAACACAGTAGTAGAACCGCTCACCATTGAAATTAACGCAGGGGGTCACGATATCCACCGCATGTATGTTGATGGAGGAGCATCCGCAGATATAATGTATGAACACTGTTTCAAATGACTGCGACCTGAGATACGAAGTCAATTAAGCCCAGTCAGGAGGTCGTTGACTGGTTTTACAGGAGAAAAGATATGGCCCATGGGGCAAATATGCCTACTAGTCAGTGTTGGCGATAAGGAACACTCTGTTAATACAAATAAGCCGTAAAAAAGTTTATTTATATTTTACGATCTTCTAATGTTTTGTCGATAACAAACGTAAAATCATTTTAACGAAACAAATAGAGTACGTAAATAGTTTGAGTTAATAGTTTTCTAACACACTTACGTTTTCACATAAAACACTAAAACAAGCCTAAGTGATTTTATGATTTAGATATATATGTACAACAACTAATGTTTACATATTGGGTTAGCACATACTTAATCTAAGTATACTAAAATGGGTAAAAACATGTATATACTAAAATGGGTAAAAACATGTAAATACTAAAATGGGTAAAAACTAGCAAATAGTATTGACCCATAACCCATGGTTTTATATATACCACTTAACCAAGTTCATTGTATCCTTAGGATACATTGTATCTAGAAAGAAAACCATGGATCAACCCATAACCTATGACCCATGACCCATAACCAAAAGTACCCATGGGCAAAGAGGAGCGTTCCACGGATCCCTGGCTTTGTGCTAGCCGGATCCCAAGTGGAAGGGATCCGTGGGATCCGGGGAACAGTAGAGAATTTTCTATATAAATAGAGAGCCATTTCTCCCTTTCTAAGCATCACTTTACACACATACTTCCCCAAAGTATTCTAACCCTCTAACCTCAGATCTAAGTGATCTATGTAGTTTGTCTTTTGTTTTTGTGTGATCTTCTAAGTTCCTCTTAAAGGAGAGATCACCACTTCTTGAAGACGTGCAAGCTCAAGTCCATGAGTTTCCATGCTTCGTCATCATCAAGACAACTAAGGTTCTCTTGTTGATAGTTCTTCCTTTCTCCATAGATGTTGGGTTGAAGGCATTAGTGAAGAATGCCAAAAGTGTCAAGATGAAAGCATTAGTGAAAGATGCTCATCATCCGTGTCAAAGCATTAGTGAAGAATGCTAAAGGTGTCAAGACGAAGGCATTAGTGAAGGGTGCCAAGCGTTGTGTCAAAGGCATTAGTGAAGGTTGCCGAATAATCAAATCAAGTCGCATTTGGGAAGAATGCCTAGGTCGTATAATCGATGAGGTGCATCGTTATACATATAAGTATTTGTTTATTTACAAGGATGGTGATATCCTTGATGGTGTGGTAACAAGGAGTAGATCTCCTTGAGATTAGGTGTTGTGTCGTGAAGGGTAGTAGTTCCTCCATAATGAAACTAGGTGCTTAGCCTAGTACCTAATAAAGGGTACGCGACGTTGTGATAGGATTAGTTCTCCTAAGGTGTGAAAGAACTCGGTGGTTAGCCTAGCACCGTATAAAGGGTAGGCGACGTTGTGTTAGGTGTGGTTCGCGTTGGTGTGAAAGAACTCGGTATTTAGCTTTGTACCGGAAAAAGGTTAAGCGACGTTGTGAAGGCTTCTCCGCCACAAGGAGTTGGTTTAGTGCTTACGAACTCTCGAGTAGGTGACTCCGGAACTGGAGTGGGGCAAGGAAGGTGTCCTTGTAGCCGAACCACTATAAATAACTTGTGTCGTGGTGATGTGCTTCTTACTCTTTATATTTCATTACACGTTTATATATCTATCTATCAACGTCCAACATGAACAATCAAATAGATTGACATAAGTCGATCTAAATATTTAAAAGGAAGTTTTAAATTGGTAAAACTATTCAACCCCCCTTCTAGTTTTCCACAATTGGCATCAGACATTCGTTACCAAGTTTCTTAAAGTATGTTGTACTTTAAAGACTTGATACGATCCGTGTATGTTTGAAAACTACAAAGAAGGATTTTTTTGGGTCATATTTTCTTTTAAATCATTTTGTTGGATATTGATAGATGATTCTTACCACTTTTGCTTTTAAGAAATCTTCATGCTAGAATCTCTTAAAAATCTTCATTTAAAGAATAATGAAGTCAACATTCAAGGAAGGATCTAAAAAGTAATCACAACTTACGTACACCAAGTACAAATGATTACTTTAAAAGCTCATGAAGTATTTTTGGTGTTATGCCAAACCAAGAAGCATAAAGGTATGTTTTACTCTTCATTAGATAGGTTACATGAGTTCCATTTATTGTCATAAGTTCTTTTTGTTTATTAATCACTAACATCATTAGAAGTCTCTTTCGTCATCTTTTCGTCTTTTTCAAACATCGGGAATGATATTTTTTTTCGTCAAACTAACGCCGTCATCACATATGAACCCTCGATATGTAATTCATCAAAAGTCGTCATTCAAAAACAATCTTCATCCAATACCTCCGAACTGTTTTTTTTTTTTTTTTTTGCAAGCTAATTTATAAGCCTACTACAAAAATAATGCCAAACAACTCCTTTTCTGTCCACAGTAGCCGGATCCCTCTAGTTGTACTAGCCGGATCCCAAATACAAAGGATCCGGAGGAACCGTGGAACAGAACTCAGCTATACGCTTCCAAAAATTCACCACTGATCTTTTTCCCTCTATTCACATAACACAAAAACGACTAAGCTACTAAATTCATTCTCATTGGCTTCCATACTCTCAAGTATTCCTTCCTAGAACACCATTGTAAGTAATTACATTAACTTGTTCTAATTTTCATCATCCTCATCCTAGGGTTTATGGTTTCTTAAATTTTAATCAATTAATTTAATTAGGGCTTTTTAAATTAATCATGAAAAGGGGCTTTTAACAAAATCACATTGTGTTCACAACATTGTTAATACAAATCAAAACCATAAACCCATCCCAACTAATTTTACCTAATTGAAAATTTGTATTTTTAGGACCAATCATGCCTAAAGTCACTCAACAAGATCATCATGATACCGTCCATTACCTTACTCATTATTATCGTAATGATGATTTCTCAAAAATCGACCGCAAGGTCTTCAAAAAGCTTGAAAAACGACTTATCCACGAAGGTCGTGTAATCAAGGAATGTTTCCTTGAAGATACCGACATTCGTCAAGTCTTCTCGGCAATCAATTTTGATTGTCTTCTTGAAATTGATGAACAAATTTGTCCGGTCTTCGTCTTTGAGTTTTATAAAAGCATTAGGATCATTAGAAACGCCGATGATAGCATTTCAATCGCCTTCATCATCAATACACAAAACCTCGTTCTTCCTCTCAATACCTTTGCTCAAATTCTTCGCATTCCATGTGAAGGAATTTGTATGTACTCTCAAGATTGGGCAATTAATGCTCAAAACCTTGCTCTCGATCCTAAGCCTTTCTACAATATTCCTCTCGACAATCCCGAAACCATTCGAGATACAATCTTCAAAATTAGGACCGACCAATCCCGTTACGACCGTAACAAAAAGCTCATTCACCGTGATCCCTTTCAAATGGAACTTTTCGAAATGCATCCCACGTTTAGAAAATGGGAAGAAATTCTTAGGGAAAACGTCATAAGCCTAGTTGGAAACAAAGATCATCCAAACGCATGGCTTGTGCAAATGATCTATTGTCTTATCCATCAAAAGCCATTTAATCTCGCCTATTACATGGTAAGGAGAATGGCTGGGGTATTCAAACTTTCCAACATGGTACTTCCATATGGTATGCTCCTAACACGACTTTGTAAGTACGTTAGTGCATTGCAACCATCTCCTATCAACGACGATCATTTCTTTGCCGATCATGTAATGGTACCTCTTACCAAAATACCATCCAAACGCTTCAAGGTCAACGGAAAGAAACCTAAAGCTCTCTCGGACTCCTCAGCCGGTGAAGAAGAAGAAGATGAAGAAGACATCGACCCCGTAGCCAACATCAAATTGGAAATTATTGAATACCACGAACAACTTCCAACCATTCCAAACGAGACCGAGGAATTTAAGCAGTTGAGGGGCATGATTCAAAACCTCGCATACAACCTCACTAAGCCGTCAAAAAGGAAAAGAAATGATTGACGAAAGAGACAATAGGAATATACTTATTTTTCTTTATCTTATGTTTGGATGATTACGTTTTAGCACTTTCCGTTTATGGTAACTTGGATATTGTCTTTTTATCATGGTTTTATAACTAGTGTTTTGTGATAAACATGCTTGTTTCTATTTTCTTTCTTTGGATTTACTAGTATGCATAAACTGAGCATTATTTATGTGTAGGTTCTGATATACTGATGCCGGATCCCTAGGATTAGCCTAGCCGGATCCCTCCCTTGAGGGAACCGTGGGATCCGTGACATCAGATCAGCAATACAACATTCCTTACATCAAGATAGCTTTCTAGATAACATCACATTAGCTAAGCATATGATTTTAGAACCAACTAAGTCCACTTCAAGGATGAGAAAGGCTTAGACTCACTAAAGGCTTACTTAAGATCTTAGTCTAATTGCCTCTTGATTTATCAAACACATCAAAACTCACCATATTTCTGCTTCAATACTCACAAACTATTTCTCATCTTTCAAAACACTTAAGTGGGGATATTTAACAATTTTAGGAAGTTGTTTCTAGTCATTTTTATCTTAAAATATGACAAAAATTAGTTTTTCAATTCTTGTGATTTTTAAGAATTTTTCTAAATATCACCTCAAGCTTAAATCTGATCACTAGGATCATTTATTATGACTTGACACCTCCAAAACTCTTAGTGTTATCCTTGGACATCCATTGGTAGTCATCTTGTCCCATCCTCCATCCATAAGAAGCAATCATTTGCTATAACACTTATTACCTTTAATTATTCAAGTATCTTTTTGTCTTAAACACTTAGGAGAACTGAAACATTCAAAATAAGATAGGTTTTAGCTCCTAGAAACCTCATTTCAAACCTGTCATAACTGCTGAGAGCCGGATCCCTAGGATTAGCCTGGTCGGATCCCTCCAAGGAGGGAACCGTGGCATCCGGGCGATAGTTTATGTCAAACATTGCTAAAACAATCATTTCAACTCATCTTCCTAACTCAAACACTCCAACTCATCTTAAATGAGTTCCTAGATCAGTGAAACTCTGAATCTCAACCTTGTGTATGTTAATCATCACATTTCCAAGAACATTAGTGGATTAAGTCTTAAATGCAATTGCAAAGTTCTTCCCTTTATAACCCATATTGCTAAGAACACTTTAGCCATCAAACACAAACATAATTATCAGCAATTGCAACCATCCTCCTTAGTCATCATGAGAAAAGCTCCTAGTGCTTACTCATCCACTCAAGAACCATCAAAGAAACTTGCTAGAATCATACACGAAGTTTCCTCAACCGAATCATCTCCGATTAAGTCCACCAATGCTAGGATCTCCCCTACACCAAGGAAACCAATCAAACTAATCCCCAAGAAGAGTGTTCCCACTAAGATTTCATCACCAAATTCTACTATACCAAACATACCCTCCACAACTCAACCAACATCATTAGTGCGTAGAGCCACCTCACAATCATCTCCACACTCTCACAATGTAGAAGATTTACCCTCTTGGCCATCTCATCTTTCACCATTACCAACTAATTCACTTGAAAAGATTGAGCAACAAAATCAAAGTGTTGAATCAACACTTGCTCCAAAACCAAACTCTATCATTCCTCCCAATAGTCCATTTTGGATTATGAGAAGACATCAAAGGCAACCACCCGACCAAATGGAAGTTGATGCTTCTTTACCTTTACCCTCAAACATTGTAGAGCCACCACTTAATGAGCCTCCACCAAATCCTCCTTCATTTGAAGATCCTCAACCCACTTCACTTGAAATTTCACTTCAAGAAACTCAAAACCATGACAAGGATTCCTATCATTGTAAACATGTTGAAAGGTTGATACATGAACTACGTGAAGAGCAACGTTTCATGTTTTATCACCTCCTCGAACGTTTTGAAGAGGTTAACAAACCTAAACTACTATGAGCATCATATTCAAAAGCTCAAACTTAGAACGTTTAGGAAACCTTTCTCATCCTTGATCATCATTTAGTCTTAGTTGAACCTTGAATTTGGGTAACTCTTTAGCATTAGTAGCACTTGTTTGGCGAGTTCATTCTCTTAGTTTTAGAGATTTGGTTGTGTATCTCTTGTTTTATTGAATGAATATCTATATGCTATATTTATTTAGTGCATTGTGCTTGTTATTTCACATCTTCATTAGCATTGAATGGAACATTCTCATTGCTGAAGAACATATCAAACAGATAGCCGGATCCCTCCCAAATACCTAGACGGATCCTTCCTTGAAGGGAACCGTGGGATCCGTGGTACAGAAGCACAAATTTCTACTAACTTGAGTCTTATTTGCAAGAAACTATTCACTATACTCTTGTTTTCTAACCTTTGTTTTGTAGTTATTCAAAATACACATGAAGATATTGACACCATAAAGCTAGGGGGAGCTTTGTGCCAAACAACATTGCAAAATCATTTGCAACTTAATCCAATTTTGGATTACACTTCATGACACCCCATTGCAACATTGCAATATTCAAGGGGGAGCACATTTTCGTCACTTAGACGAACCATCTGCAACAATTAGTTTATTTTACGTCATGTCCTTGACACCCTTTCAAAGGGATGGACTCGTCAAGGGGGAGTTAAGACGAGTACCATTCCCGTCACTTGCTCTCTTTACATTTTTTTAAAATTTGTGTTAGTTTCTTTTAACACTTTTTGTTTCGACAAAAAGGGGGCGAAGAAAGTAAAAACTACAAATTCAAACTTTTACGAATTTTAGATTTTCCTTAAAATAATTTTATGTTTTGTCATCAACAAAAAGGGGGAGATTGTTAATACAAATAAGCCGTAAAAACGTTTATTTATATTTTACGATCTTCTAATGTTTTGTCGATAACAAACGTAAAATCATTTTAACGAAACAAATAGAGTACGTAAATAGTTTGAGTTAATAGTTTTCTAACACACTTACGTTTTCACATAAAATACTAAAACAAGCCTAAGTGATTTTATGATTTAGATATATATGTACAACAACTAATGTTTACATATTGGGTTAGCACATACTTAATCTAAGTATACTAAAATGGGTAAAAACATGTATATACTAAAATGGGTAAAAACATGTAAATACTAAAATGGGTAAAAACTAGCAAATGGTATTGACCCATAACCCATGGTTTTATATATACCACTTAACCAAGTTCATTGTATCCTTAGGATACATTGTATCTAGAAAGAAAACCATGGATCAACCCATAACCCATGACCCATGACCCATAACCAAAAGTACCCATGGGCAAAGAGGAGCGTTCCACGGAACCCTGGCTTTGTGCTAGCCGGATCCCAAGTGGAAGGGATCCGTGGGATCCGGGGAACAGTAGAGAATTTTCTATATAAATAGAGAGCCATTTCTCCCTTTCTAAGCATCACTTTACACACATACTTCCCCAAAGTATTCTAACCCTCTAACCTCAGATCTAAGTGATCTATGTAGTTTGTCTTTTGTTTTTGTGTGATCTTCTAGGTTCCTCTTAAAGGAGAGATCACCACTTCTTGAAGACGTGCAAGCTCAAGTCCATGAGTTTCCATGCTTCGTCATCATCAAGACAACTAAGGTTCTCTTGTTGATAGTTCTTCCTTTCTCCATAGATGTTGGGTTGAAGGCATTAGTGAAGAATGCCAAAAGTGTCAAGATGAAAGCATTAGTGAAAGGTGCTCATCATCCGTGTCAAAGCATTAGTGAAGAATGCTAAAGGTGTCAAGACGAAGGCATTAGTGAAGGGTGCCAAGTGTTGTGTCAAAGGCATTAGTGAAGGTTGCCGAAGAATCAAATCAAGTCGCATTTGGGAAGAATGCCTAGGTCGTATAATCGATGAGGTGCATCGTTATACATATAAGTATTTGTTTATTTACAAGGATGGTGATATCCTTGATGGTGTTGTAACAAGGAGTAGATCTCCTTGAGATTAGGTGTTGTGTCGTGAAGGGTAGTAGTTCCTCCATAATGGAACTAGGTGCTTAGCCTAGTACCTAATAAAGTGTAGGCGACGTTGTGATAGGATTGGTTCTCCTAAGGTGTGAAAGAACTCGGTGGTTAGCCTCGCACCGTATAAAGGGTAGGCGACGTTGTGTTAGGTGTGGTTCGCCTTGGTGTGAAAGAACTCGGTATTTAGCTTTGTACCGGAAAAAGGTTAAGCGACGTTGTGAAGGCTTCTCCGCCACAAGGAGTTGGTGTAGTGCTTACGAACTCTCGAGTAGGTGACTCGGGGAGTGGAGTAGGGCAAGGAAGGTGTCCTTGTAGCCGAACTACTATAAATAACTTGTGTCGTGGTGATGTGCTTCTTACTCTTTATATTTCATTACACGTTTATATATCTATCTATCAACGTCCAACATAAACAATCAAATAGATTGACATAAGTCGATCTAAATATTTAAAAGGAAGTTTTAAATTGGTAAAACTATTCAACCCCCCCCCCCCCCCCTTCTAGTTTTCCACACACTCCACGACAGCCTGGATGACTTTTATAGTGATCAAATCCCCTTCACCATAAAATGGCATTATTGGAAGACCAGGGATTTCAGCCATACGCGCAGTACCGTCTACAGCACATGGGATGCTCAAATTTCCAGTGGAGGGAGGTATTGTTACTCTCTACAATACTACCATACCACCGGGAGAATGTAACACAATTACATGTGAGACGACACATTCCCGAACAACGCGCAACTAAAGTGCCAAACCTGAGGGTCGCATTTCATCCTGATTACCCAGAGCAAGAAGTATCGATCGGGGGATCGCTATCTGATAACGGCAAGGCAGCTGTGTGCGCACTCTTGCAAAAGAACCTGGATATCTTCGCATGGGAACCAAGACACATGACTGGTGTACCACGCTCGATTACAGAACACAAGTTGAGAATCCGACAAGGAGACTCCCCAATACGACAGAAGAAGCGCGGCCAGGCTCCAGAGCGCGCACAAGCAATTCTGGCAGAAGTACACAAACTTGTGGACGCAGGTATCATGCGAGAGGTCTACTACCATGACTGGCTTTCCAACCCAGTGATGGTCAAGAAGAGAGATGGTAGCTGGAGGAGGTGCGTAGACTTCACAGATCTCAACAAGGCATGTCCACAAGACTGCTACCCGCTACCAGAGATAGACTGGAAGGTAGAATCTTTGTGTGGATACCCACTTAAGTGCTTCCTAGACGCATACAAAGGATACCATCAAATCCAGATGGCTAAAGAAGATGAGGAAAAAACGGCCTTCCATACAAGCCAAGGCGTTTATTGTTATACCATGATGACCGATACTAGCGAGCCCAGTACGACTGGGCTAACCCGATAACAGTTTGGGCTCACGAAGGCCCAAACTCAGAGTTATTTATGGCATAAGATATCAGATATCTCTTATTCTTGGAGATAAACGTTTAACAACCGATTTAGGCGGGATACGCCGAAGCTTGAGGAACACGAAATCAATAAGGGTTTCGTGTGTATATAAAGGGCATCCCAGCCCTCATTAAAGGTACGATCTCAAACCCTAACTCTCTACTAAACCCTAAAACCGATTACTTACTCTCACGCCGGAGGATAATCGTGGGAGACAATCCCACGATAAGCCTAACGGTGTTTTCTGTTTTCTTAGTGCGCAGGTCTCAAGCATTAAGATCCAATTGATACGGGAACCAGAGTCCAAAAAAGGAACGCCCAACTTTTGTATCAACATGTCCCATACCGAGAAGACTTTTACGTTCGAAAACCTCGTAGTCCTTTTGCATCCACGGCCTTGGTCTCCGATTTTATTACAAATGGTGAGTAGGATTTCTCAAAACTTCAGCTTTGTGTGCATCCAGAAGAAGTTAAGTTAATTCTTCATATTCTTATATCTTGTACTACATCATTAGATAAAATTGTTTGGCATTATGAATTAATGGGAATTACACAGTTAAATCAGGTTATCACCAATCGTTACTTCAACATGAAGTTAACTCAGATCATGAGGCCTCTTCATCATCAGCATCAAGAAAAATCTACTAGAAACAAGTTTGGAAGCTGAACACTTTTCCAAAAATCAAAATGTTCTAGTGGAAAGCTTGTTCAAATGCCCTTGCTACTTACGAGAATCTTTCACGAAGAGGAGGTAATTGCTTACCCATATGTCCTATTTGTTACAATGAGATTGAAACAGTTGAGCATATGTTGTTCGAGTGTTCTTGGACAAACGGGTGTGGTTTGAATCATATCTCAGTCTCCGTTTAGACAGCATAAGTGGCCCTATTGTTTTGCGCGACTAGCATCCACTAGATATAATGCCTTAACCAGGAGCGTATAAATTTCCAAACCTCTTTGGCTAATATTGCATGGCAGATTTGGAAGTCAAAAAATGAATATGTTTTTCAGGCCTTGTCCTTCTCGCGCAATCTCAAGGTTGACTTGTATTTCCGGTGATTTCAGTTCGGTGTTTCCGTCATCGATAACAGTATCTAGTGTTTCGGTTAATCGTAATGAATCTCAAGAGAGTTCACTTCGGTGGAAACCCCCCACCTGTAATTGTGTGAAGCTCAATTGTGATGCATCCTACATATCAGACCGAGCATCTTCAAGTATCATTGTGCGAGACTCTGCAGGATCTATTATTTTATGCTCTAGTGAAATTGTTTATGCCTCTAATCCGTTCATGGCTAAACTCTTAGCCATTCGAAATGCTTGTCGTCTAGCTCTTATTTATAGCTGGCATAATGTAATAGCTGAGTCGGATTGTCAGGTTGCTATTTCTCTTGCTTGTTCAGAATGCGATCCTCTTTGGTCTTTATACGCTATTGTGGTAGACATTAGAATATGGGCATCCCAAATTTCTATTTCTTTCTCATGTGTTAGGCGTGAATGTAATTTAGCGGCTCATCATGTTGCTAAAATAGGTTTTAGTTCTCATGTAAACTTCCTTTGGGATGTTCATTTTTCAGATGTAATTACCTTCATTGCGAGGAGTGATATGATATAGTTTTTGCGGGCTTCGGCCCTATTGACGTTCAAAAAGAAAAGAAAAAAAAAAAACCATGGCATATCATGCATGGTGAGTGGTGACTGGTGTTATTGTCATCATTGGCAGAGTGATCATTAGTATAGTTTTCATACCAACACATTACTTAACGGATTAACCATACCTGAAGTTAATTAATAATGTTTTGATGCTCGAATTGTAATTAGATTTGTAAGAGCATGTTCAACCATAACACTATAACACCAATAACACCGTTCACGTCAGCGCCACATCAGCTTTAACATTTAACATTAACATCCCAAAAAACACCCACAACCATAACATCCCAATAACATCAATAACATTCCCAACAATTTACAAAAACAACCCCTCATTTAGGGGCATTAAAAAAAAAAAAAAAAAAAAAAAAAAAAAAAAAAAACGCCCGTTGGTGTGGCAACGCCGGTGGTTTAACACCACTTTAACACCGAAGTTCCAACCATAACACCAAATAACGCCGGTTAACGTGGCTTTAACGCCGGTTCCGGCGTTATGATTGTAAGAGCAAATACAACACTAACGCCCTAACGGCGTTATGCCGTTATCACCCTTGGACCTCCGGCGTTAGTCCCTGGGCGTTACAGGGCTAACGCCCGTTATTTGTTTTTTTTTTTTTTTTCTTTTTTCATTTATGCCCCTAAATGAGGGGTTCTTTTTGTAAATTGTTGGGAATGTTATTGATGTTATTGGGATGTTATTGTTGTGGGTGTTTTTTGGGGATGTTAATGTTAAATGTTAAAGCTGATGTGACACTGACGTGGACGGTGTTATGGTGTTATTGTTGTATATGCTCTAAGTGCTCTAATAGGAGGGTTGTCCACCCCACAACTTTCTTAACCATACCTGACGTGATATATATCGGCGGACATACTTGAGACAGACAATATAAACGTCATATATCCTTTGATAATGTAATTAACATGTTTGTATTTTCTATAAAAAAGTAGATTTTAATACGAAGTGCATTGATAAAAAGTTTGTAAACACGTTTATTATATTCTTATATTAGACTAAAATACTTTCATGTTGAAACTAAAATACTTTCATGTTGAAGACATGAACTCATAATGTAAAATGTTATAGAGTAAAAAAAATGGCTTCTCGGTTTTATTAAAATTATACCCCTTGTTTGTCTATCCTATTTCAAATTGGTGAATCTGGCATCACCTCTGTTTATATTTACAAATGAGTGATCGAGTTCAATCCAGTTAATGAGGTGCATGTGAAGAAATCACATGCAATGGGAATTTACTTCAACATAAGTTAGACTTTAGTTACAAGATATTGGTCGAAGAATATTGATCAATTCAAATAAGACGTGTTTGGGAAATCAAATAAATGAATATTGTAAGACAGACTAATAAACCAATTAACATTAAGCAAGTTCATTTGAAGATCCTTTGTTATTTAATCTCTTGTTCCACGTTTTGCTTACTTTGTTTCTTTTGAAGTTCGAAATCAGTTTCTTGGCACCTTGAAAAGTGATTATGAGCATGAATCCATACTCATTATATCAAAATTCTTGTAAGGATTTATTTAACTTTTTTGTCAGCCAAAAGTATGTACGTGCCATTTTTAATGTGCTGCGGTCAACCCTAAAATTTGGCCAAAGTAATTGTGATTGAGAAGGTCAAAGTAAAAGCATGACCTAATGGATAGAGTTGACATCTTAACGATTTATATATAGTTGGCATCTCATTGCCTTTGAAGTCAAGATCAGCTTCATGACTTGTTCTATAGAGTTGACACCTTAATTTCAAAGATTTCGATCAACTTTAATATATTTTAGAAAATCATAGAAGATTACTACCATATAAACTGATGATTTAAAATTTAAAGACTAATCATTTGAAAATCTATCCAACTTGTCATCTTTCGAATTTTTAATCATAGGAAAAAAATCCGTTAGACTTTTTACCCAAAACTTTCGGTCACTTTTTGGTGTCAATTTTACCTGCTCAACCAGTAATGCCAATATGAGGCAGGTTACCATGCCTAGTCACGTTTTCTTTTTCCCAGTAACATATTTGTCAACAAATAATATAAGAATATGAGATAATCTTCTCAATCATCCTACAAGCAATACAACTTTGAATTGCATCATACTTCATACTTTTAATGTGTGCAAAGCACAAAAAGTACATCAAACAATCGTTACTGAGAATGAGATAACCACCACAATCATCCTACAAACAGTGATTAAATTATGCTCAAATTTATGGTTTCCGTAGAACACTGGTCGCATAACCCTCACACATTAGCCTTATTTTCAATTGTGATGATTTTAGCTTTTTCGTTTACTATATTTTACCCAAATTCCACAAAATATGAGTGTGCCGGTGGCTTGTAGTAGACATTAGAACTTGGCTTGGTATATCAACTCAAGACCATAATGATGAGCATTACATTAGGGAAACATGGTGTAATCGGCAGTAATAAATTAATAAGGCAAATTTTTAGAATTCACCCAAATAGCCCATGTCGTTTGTATTTGTTTGTTTATTAACTAACTACCAAGGTTGTAAAAATCGCTAGGCGCTAGTGAGGCGGTTGGGTAGAGCCTAGCGATTAATCGGTTATGCGGGGATTAATCGGATTGGAATTTTTATGCACAAAAATGTAATTTTAGATATTATATTTTATATGTGTGGGATAAGTGTATTGCATCAAAGTTCAAATATTTCAAGTGTTCAAATATAGACATAATACATAATTCTTCAAAGTTCAAAGTCAAACATAAATATTACTCGTTTTTTTGACCATTTTTAAGCGACCTTTGACTGATTTTGTCCAATTAATCTGTTTGTTGACCGATTTTTAAGTGATTTTGTCCGATTTTTAAGTGATTTTGTTGACTACTTTATAAGCGCTTTTGTCCGATTAATTCGATTAGACCGATTTTGTCCAATTAATCGGTTTTTTGACCGATTTTTAAGCGATCTTAGACCAAACCGATTAAATAGGCCGATTATGATAAATCAATGCGCTTAGTAAGCAATCAGGGATTATGCGAGGATTAATCGGCCACCTGGGCCGGATTTTACAACAGAGCTAACTATACTGGTTAGTTAACCACCCGTATAAAACTCTTTTGTTACCCTCATTTTTAGAGTAAGATACCTCTAGAATAACCTATTGAGTCTATCATTTCGTTTGTTGAACCCGCTATGTGTTTATGTTTCATTACAACCTTACACCTTAGCCTACAGTATAAAACTCTTTTGTTACCCTCTATACTGGTTAGTTAACCACCCGTATAAAACTCTTTTGTTACCCTCATTTTTAGAGTAAGATACCTCTAGAATAACCTATTGAGTCTATCATTTCGTTTGTTGAACCCGCTATGTGTTTATGTTTCATTACAACCTTACACCTTAGCCTACAGTATAGATTAAGCCCTTGGTTGGTGCTAGTTGATACATGTGTCCCGTGTATTTTTCTGTGTTCGTGTGAGTTTTTCGCTTGATTCTTTTCTAGAGAGATATTAGTAGAAAAAATTGCACTATACAATGAAAATGTAAAAGTATGTATTTTGAGTCTGTATTTTGTGTTACTACTTTCACTATTTATTATTTCATTCGAGTTTCTATAACAAAGCATTATATAAAACGGTTATATAACAAAGCGTTGTAAATAATAATTTATTTAGAACGGTTCTTACTATCTTGACATTATTTAGAACGGTGCATAGTAGATCATCCTAAAAGATTTCTTTTCTTTTTTCAAAAACTTTTACGTCAAAGAAGCGGGAATCTTCCCTCCTTTGTGTTTTTCATTCTTCCTTCCCTCTTATCTATTAGAAAAATGATTGTTGAGCCTATTAATCATGCCTACAAATGAACCTAATAATTTGATTGTTTGTTTTAAAAAAATGATTGGTGAGAATTTTGAGAGAGAAAATACTTAATGCAATTGTACAAATGCTTTATTGATTAGGTATATATTTAAGCTTGTGTTGTAGGTTTAAATAGCATAAATCACGGATGGCAAGATTCTCAAAATGTATAAGGTCAATGACAAACAACAATAACACCTATAAAAACTTGTATTGGGAATGCCTTAAAGAAATACACAATCAAACTTTACCAAATATATATTTTATTTTTTATTTTTTATACCCTTTTAGAACGGTTATCAATGAAAGTTGTAAAAAATGCAATAATTTAAAACGGTTGAAAATTGTTGTAAAAAACAATCCTCATTCTCATTATTTAGTATGCTTTAATATAGAACGGTTCAAAACCGCTTCAAAAAATGTAAAATAACTGTTCTAAAATATAGTTTGTGTACTAGTGATTATTAGTGAAATGGTAGTGTATTGTACAATTGATTGATGTTCTGTTTTTGAGAAAAAAAGGAATGTGAGATATGTTGGTGAGTGATATCAACAAACATTTACTATTAGTTAAAGTGGTCTTAATATAACTCGGCTTTATATAGTTTGGGGGCTATTTGTAAATATTTTTTTTATTAAACGAAACAAACCTTTTGGCCGGGATATTTTCATTGTTGGGCCAAGCTATTATCATTACTCACATGAAACTGAGCATGGGGTATGGGATTCGCCGGGCCATTTCGTTTCCGAACACTCGCCGGTCCATTTCGTTTCTCGCCATGACACCATGGACCCTCGCCGTTGCAACGAAATGAATACGAAAAAACTATTTCAAATTCTACCCGTTTGAATGTTACCGTTTAATATGCAACGGTTCTTTTTTTTTTTTTTTTTTCAAACCAAATATTTTACCCCCTTTACTCTATAAATAATACCCATATTTTATAAAAACATTCACACTTCACATTCATAACCAAAAAAATATTATCTTCATCATCTTAATCCACAACCAAAAATGTCCCAAGATCCCAACGAGATGTCGTTTACGAATCTACTTAACTCGTCTTCGTCAAACCCATCCACCCCATCGTCTCAAAGCTCACAAAATTCTGCGCAAGTCGGATTTCAAGCTTGTCAATATCCAAGAGCATCACCACCGCAATTTTATCCATCACCACCGCAATTTTTTCCGTCACAACCATCACAATCGCAATTTTATCCGTCACAACAACCACCAACGCAATTCTATTCGTCACAACAACCACCAACGCAATTCTATCTGTCACAACAACATTACTTTGAATCACAATTCAAAGTACCTCAACCACCACCAACCGAAACACGTGAAGAACGTCGACAAGGAAAGAAACCGGCCAAAACGACAAAGAAGAAAAAGAAGGCCGTTGTGAACTTGGACGCGGACGAGGAGGATGAGGACGATGAAGAGAGTCGAACCACCATTCGTTGGTCAAGCCAAGAGGAAAAAATATTAGCCGAGTGTTGGGTCGAGGTATCCCAAAACGCCGCTATCGGTAATGACCGACTAAACGATGCGTTTTGGACTCAGATTTGGGAGGACTTCAAGGCTCGTAGTCCAGAGCCGTATCGTACAAAAAGTATGTGCACGGGAAAATGGACTCGGATAAACGGTGATTGCCAAAAGTTTAATGGGTTTTACAAGCATTTGCAGCGTAAATCCGGGGAAAATTATGCTGATCACATTGAGAATGCAAGACTTGCTTTCCAAAAATGGGACGGGGAAACAGTTTACTATGGTTTCGGCATGGAAGGTCTTGCGACAATATCCCAAACGGGACGCGCCGGAGGGGATCAATGAAGATACTATGGCCGAATTATTCGGCCCTGATCCTAGAGCTCGTCCAGCCGGCAAGCCTCGTCCGGCAAAAAAATCTAGATCAGTGGAGTCGTTAACGAGCACCGGGGGGAGTCAATCGGATGCTATTGCGGAAGCTTTAGCTCAAGAGTATAAACGTAAAGTTGACGGAGCGCGACAAGTGTACGAGGCGAAGATTGCGAGAGAAAAGTCAGAGCAAGAGTGCCGAGAAATGGAGTTTCTCATGCACGATATTGAACATTTGCCGGAGCTAAAAAGATCGATCCTCAAGAAGAAACAAGACGAGTTGGTAGCTAAATACTACAAATGAAGTTGTATTATTTAAGTTTCGTATGCTTTTTATTTTCCGTATGTTTTTTAAATTTGTCGTATGTTTTTATTTTTTATTTTACGTATTGTAGTTGTATTGTTATTTTAAATGAATGAAATGAATTTAATTGTTTTTGGAAAATATGGAAAATAAACAAAATGAGGGTGGGTGGGGCCCAAATGAAGAGAAGTGAGTAAGTTGTGATTGGGGGGTATTTTTTAGTTAGTGTGTTGGAGTGATGTGGAGGTGATGTGGCACACGTGGGGCCCAAATGAAGAGAAATGGTGAACCCATGACACCCCATGCTCTAAGACGTTTTGTAGGTAATAGTAACTAGCAGGGTACCCGCGCGTTGCAGCGGCGGGTACCCTGAAATAAAATTTTTCGATGAATAATGTATTTTAGTTTATTATGTTCTTTTTAACAATAAATTTACGGATATCAAGAATTTCGTATAGCCCGTGCCCGTTCGGGCTCGAACCCATTGGCCCGTGTCTGCTCGGGCTCGAGCCCGTTTGGTCCGCGCCAGTTCGGGTTTAAGCCCATTTGGCCCGTTGCCCGTTCGGGTTTGAATATTTGTATAATGTGCTTTATTATTTGTAGTAGTGAAATTTAATGCAGGAATTGTGTTTAATTTGGTTGTATAATATGCTTGATAATTTGTATTTCTTATGTAAGGGGTGTTTTAATAACTGTATTAATTGTATTTATTGACCAAATGAGGATAAAAATTTCAGCCCAAAATTCTTTCAAAGAGTGATGCAGCCCAAAGCAATCAAACTTAACCTGAAGCCCAAGTTTAATCCGATCAAGCCCAAGTCTTACTAACCAAGCTTTACACTTTAAGATTAAGCCATACAACACCAATATCCCAAACCAAAATCCAATCCTTACACTTTAAGATTCAGCCATACATACCAAACCCCAAACCTGAATTTATACACAACCAGGGACGGAAGATCCTTTGTACATCATGCTTAATTAGTTGCAAGTCTGAAAGTCTGAAAATTTAATAAGAGAGAGATTCATTGGTGTATTATAAGTAGTAGAGATAGAGATAACCTAAGTTAGTAACAAATTAAAAAAAAAAAAAAAAAAAAGCTACATTTCCTTCTAAATTAAAATTTGCTACACGTTTGTATTTTTGGCCCATCAACTCTCAATATTAAGGGTAAGAATTCCCCTTTTTCAGCCAACAATCATGACATCCATATCAATCACCATTAAATCACTATTAATCCATTTAATTGTTTCCTAACTTAAACCTATACACGCTCCCCTTTTGGTCCTTCATCAGAAACGTTTTTTTTTTCTTCTTCATGCGACTAAAAGCAGCAAAACAAACAAAGAGTGTTGCTCCTTTTATGTTCCACACGACACAAACCAAAACCATTAAACCCTAAAAACTAATCGGTGCTATGAGTTAATCAAGAGGGGAAAACAACAGATTTGGTGGGGATCGTGGTTTTGAGCAGTCCCTGGTGATCGTTTTATGTTGATTTTTATGCATCCTAGTTCGAGTCCCGTTCTGGTGGAGTTCATAATTTATACGTGCATTGGTTGGGTACGCGTCGGTGTTATAACTTTTTTATAACAGTCACCGGAAAAATTTGCGGTCGCCGAATTTGTGTCGCTGCCGGAAAAAATTGTGATCGCCGGAAAAAATTGTGTAGCCTCTGCAACAATTTTTTATTTATGTCTCCTAATAATTTTTTAGTGTTTTGTTTGGCTTAGTAGCTTGATTAAATTGTACATTGTGATTAAATTGTTGTTTATTTTGGTGTAGGGGTGAATTAAATAGTGTATATGTAAAACAAATAATAGTTAGATGGCGGCGGCGACCCAAGGAGATTCAACGGGATTTTCAGCAGCGGGAGAAGACAATAAAGATGGTGATTGGGAAACTGTTAAGCATCGTAAAGGATTTAATTTAGGGCGATCTGTGGGGGGCAATAAGGATGTGCACCGGAATATTCAAAACAATCATTCAAACCCTAAATCTAAATCTTCTATCCTGGAGCGAATGTCTTTATCCTTTTACGTCACAAACTTTCCACATGGTGTCAATTATAAAGATATGTGGAGAAGATGCTCGGAGTGGGGAACGGTCGTAGATGTATTCATTGCAAATCGGCTTTCCAAAGCGGGGAAACGTTTTGCGTTTGTGCGTTTTATCAAGGTGACGGACGCAGACCGTCTCAGACTCAACTTGAACTCGATGTGGTTTGCGAAGTACAAAGTATTTGCGGACATTGTTCGATTTAATCGAACGTTTAATTCAAGGAAAGAGGTTAATCATGCTCCTAAAATGGCTCCGTCTGCGGTTGCTATCAATGAGACCAAGCAGATGACAAACAAAAAATCTTATGTGGCGACTGTGGTAAGTCAGAACACTACTTCTTCTCCTGTGTTGGCTAAACGTAGGGTGGTTAATGTTACTAAGGTTAGTGTTGGTGAGTCCTTAAATGTGTCTTTACTTTTAAAGGTTTTTGATCCTTCGTTCATTCCTTTAGTGCGTCAATGGTTTCATTCTGAAGGTTTTTTTGATATGTCATGTAACTATATTGGGGGTCGATGGCTTCATGCAAAATTTGCATCTGTTGAAGCTAAAGCTCGATTCTTATCTAGTAACGACTTGAAGGGCAGATTCGGGACAATTAAAGAACCATGTGATAGTTTTGTTTCGGATGAACGAATGGTATGGTTTGAATTATTTGGAATTCCTAAAGGGGCATGGCATAACAAAACTTTTGAAGATATTCTTGAACCGTGGGGCAAAAGTTTCTTCTTTGATTTTGAATGGGAATCGGCTTTCTCTGTTGGGAAAGTATGTGTGCTTGCTAATGCAAAGTCTTTTATTTTTGAGGAGCTTTCTATCTCAATGGATGATAATTTGTACAACATTTGGCTCAAAGAACTTGCTCCTTGGGAACCAAAAATGTTGGCTCCTAACTATGTTACGACGGATACGGAAGATGATTCTAGTGATGATGAGTCGGATGGGAACTCTGATGATCCTTTTGAAGACAACGGGTCTTATGATAAATCTTCCAACCATAGTGAGAATATAGATTTGGAGTTGTGTAAAGGGAATGAGGAAGAAGTGGTGAATGCTACTGATGGAGATTGTAAAGAGAATTCCAATTTGCATAATGAAGATATAGGAGGGGAGGATGGTAATGGTGATAAAACAGTGGGGGAAGAGATGCAAGTTAATAAGGAGGATAAGTATGCGGAAAAGGCACCAAGTGAGGAAGAGGTAGAGTCCAACATCGATGGGGGAGATACTAATAATGTTGAAGTCACTGTGGATTGTAAAATCCCTTCGGATGATGGCCCGGAGGTTTTTCCAAGTGAGAATGAACTTCTGGAGGCTCAGTTAAATGGTTGTGGCGATGTGGGCTCAACAGATGAGGCAAATCCAAAAAGCTCAGATGACAATTTCTCACTGGACAGAATTATTCGTCAAGAACAAATGGAGGGAGAAAAAGAGAAATCTTGTCCTCCAAAGCCTTTGGCCAAGTCGGTATCAACTGTAGAGTCCTCGGGGGCACCGGGTTTCATCAAAGGAGTGTATCTTGATCTTAAGGATACCAGCGGCAGGAATACCTTTTCCATGTGTAAGGAGAAAGCTCAGCACCTTAGTTCTACTTGTACATCATCAGGTTCATCTGTGGCTTTAGAGAATGCGAATAAGATAATAGATGTTGGAAAAGAGATGGGTTTTGAGGTTGAGATGAACACAAGATCTTTTGCTCAAATAATAAATGGGATGAGGGTTGACAATGGTTTTCAATGAATATTTTATCCTTAAATATGTGTGGAACGGGGTGCGAAGAGAAAAGAAAGTCGCTTATTCGTATTCTCTGTAAGTATCGTGTGAATTTTGTGTCTATTCAAGAAACGAAATTAGATAAAGTAGATGTTTTTCGGGTTAAAGCTCTTTGGGGTAACTACACATTTGAGTTTCAGGAGGCGCTGTCAAGGGGCAGATCAGGTGGGTTGTTGTCGATTTGGGACCCGAATTATTTTAGTAAGAATGATTGCTTTGTGTTTGATAATTTCATTGTGGTGAAAGGTGTGTGGGTTGCTGAAAATTTTGAGTGCTATATGGCTAATATATATGCACCTCAAGCTGAATCTGAGAAAATTGATTTGTGGAATAAAATTTTGGATTTCATGAATGGCAACAGGGGTAGGTATCTTATTTGTGGGGATTTCAATGCGGTTCGGTGCAAGGACGATAGAATGGGTACGGGATTTTCTTATAGTAATGCTAAAAACTTTAATGATTTCATTGAACGGGGTAAGTTGATTGATGTTGCAATGGGTAGACACAAGTTTACTCAGGTATCTACTGATGGGCTCAAAGCAAGTCGCCTTGATAGGTTTCTTGTAAACCAAGAGTTCTTGGATGCGTGTCCGGATTTAGTTATGGAAGCTTTGGACGATGTTATATCCGATCACCATCCTCTTCTTTGTAAACAGAAAAACGTGGACTTCGGGCCCATTCCTTTCAAGTTTTTTAATTCATGGTTGCAGATAGATGGTTTTGAAGAGGTCATGAAGAATTGCTGGTCAAAAACGAGAAGTATGCAGACGGGGAATGCTTTTATTTTGCTGAAATACAAACTCAAGGAGCTAAAATTGGAGATAAAAAAGTGGAGAAAAGAGAGGCTTCAAAGCAGAAATAATGAGCATATCACCAGAGACAATGCGGACATTGACCACTTGATGAACAATGGTGGTCCGAGTTCGGGATTAGCTGACAAACGAAAAGAGCTAGTGATGGAGTTGCAGCAGTATAATGCACGTGCTAATTTGGATTTGAAGCAAAAAGAAAATATTAAATGGGCGGTGGAAGGAGATGAAAATTCCAAATATTTTCATTCGGTTATTAAGGCGAAGAGGCGATCTGGGAACATCAAAGGAATCAAACACAATGGGAGATGGCTGGAAGACCCAAACGAAATTAAGAATTGTTTTCTTGGGTACTTTCCCAACAAATTTCAAACCTTTAATGGGGCCCCGTTTAGTTTTGTCAACTCAAATATTAAGACTGTCTCAACAGTTGAGGTTGAGGCCTTGGTTGCTCCTTTTTCGTTGGATGAAGTTAAAAGCACTGTGTGGAATTGTGGTGGTGACAAAGCACCGGGTCCGAATGGTTTCTCGTTTGCATTGGTAAAAAAGTATTGGGACGTAATGAAAGACGATATTTATAACATGGTTCAGGACTTCCACATGAATGCCAATATTCCGATTGGTTGTAATTCTTCGTTTATCACTCTTATTCCTAAGGTGAGAAACCCGTTACTCATGTATGATTTTAGGCCTATTAGCCTAATTGGTATTCAATACAAAATTATTGCCAAGTTGCTCGCTAATCGTCTTGCTCGGGTGATTAACTCGGTGGTTAGTAATGAACAAACTGCTTTTGTCAAGGGTAGGCAAATTCTGGATGGGCCGTTATTGTTAAATGAGGTGATAGACTGGTATAAAGTTAAGAAGAAAAAGATGATGTTATTCAAAATCGACTTTGCCAAAGCATATGACTCACTTTCATGGTATTTTCTTTTCTCTATCATGGGTGCCATGGGTTTCGGTGTTATATGGATAAATTGGATCAAAGCTTGCCTCTGCTCGGCTAAAGTGTCTGTTCTAATTAATGGCAGTCCGACTGAAGAGTTCAATATTCAGCGTGGTTTGCGTCAAGGAGATCCGATGGCTCCTTTCTTGTTTATTATTGCTATGGAGGGATTGCATTTGGCTATGGAAAATCTAACTCGAAACGGTCTGTTTGAGGGTGCTAAGATTAATCGGGTTTCTATTTCGCATTTATTGTATGCGGATGATGTGATGATTGTTGGTAACTGGTCCGAGAATAATTTGATGAACATCTCAAATGCACTACGCTTTTTCTATAGTATATCGGGTCTCAAAATTAATTTTGAGAAATCATCAATTATTGGCGTGGGGGTTCAAAGGGAAGAGGTAACGCGGGTGGCGAATTTATTTGGATGTAAAGAGGAAAACCTCCCATTTAAGTATCTTGGAATCCCAATTGGAGCTAGCCCGAAGCGAGTCTCAACATTGGAGCCTATTATTGCTAACTTTCAAAAACGCCTCTCGGGATGGAAAGCGAGCCTCATGTCAATAGGTGGAAGATCTTCCTTAATCTCTTCAGTGCTTGGCGCTCTTGGAAATTACTTTCTTTCCATTTTTCGTATGCCTAAAGTGGTTGGCAAGAAACTTGAATCGTTAAGGTCTTCTTTTTTCTGGGGTGACTCGATAGACAAAAGAAAAATGCATTGGGTAAAGTGGGACTCGGTGTTAGCGAGTAAAGAAAGAGGTGGAATTGGGATAGGTAGCCTTGATGCTATGAATCGTGTGTTACTTTACAAATGGAGATGGCGTGGATTAAATAATAGCGATAGTATTTGGGTGAAGGTTATTTCGGACATCCATGGGACAGATTGTTTTTTTAATATGTAGGCAAAATCAAAAGGCTTATGGAAGATCATTTCTGACGAGGCTAGACAAATCCATCAAGACAATTTGATTTCTGATGATGTTATCACTAGAAAGGTAGGAGATGGTAGGTACACCAGGTTCTGGAAAGACTGCTGGTGTGGTAATCAATCTTTTGATGCTAGGTTCCCCAGACTATTCGCTCTCGAGGTTGACAAGGATGTAAAAGTGTGTGATAGATGGATGGATTCTGATTGGGTTTGGCGCTGGCGTCGTGAGATTAGATCTGGAATGGAACTCGATCAAATGCATAATTTGTTGAATATGCTTCCAAGATCTATATCGAGTGAAGCGGACAAATTGTTGGGAATTATGTGAAGTAGGATTTCTGCTGTCATTACTGTCGATGGATTCTGCTGAAGTAGAAGCAGAATCTGCTGATGCAGTGATTCTACTGAAGAGTACAAGCGTTGCCGTGTTACTGCTGAAGGGTAAAAGCTGACTAGGATCAGCATGCGCTATATGAATTAAATGCTAACTCTCTATATTCTTGTACTGCCCAAGGTTGCATGGGTATAATTGTACTGCTCAATATAGTTTAGTGAAATAGTCATTAAATGCATGCTTGCATGTTTAGTCGATTGGGTAGTATTAGTTTTAGGGTTCCTTGTTTATAAAAGGAACCTCATAGTTTGTAATAGATAACTCATCTGAAACATAGAGTTTCAGTTAATAAAAAGATCCATAGATGATCTAAGTGTTCTTAGTTATAACATCTTGTATTTACTTTCCGCTATAGAATACGAGTGTTAGAGATTGTCTATTAGTTTGCTTATGATTACATAGGCAACACTAACGATCCACGAGTGCTAAAGATCTGTCAAGGTCTGAGAGTTCACAACAAGTGGTATCAGAGCCTCGGGAGAGTCTCTACGATACTGAGAACCTTATTTACCTCACCCTCATACAACCAAAAACATATTCACCATGCCTGGAACTGATGATGAATCAGAAGTAACCACCAACAACAACATAAAAAACACCACCTCTATGCAGCAACTAAGTCTCTCCAACAGTAATGGTAAGTTTCCTTACCTAAAGAAAGAAGAGTATGATCTGTGGACCATGAAGATGCAGAACTGGATCTCCAATATTGATTGGAATCTGTGGGAGATTGTGAAGAATGGCAACAGTCTGAAGAAGACTATCCCAGATCTTGATGGTAAGTTTACCATTGCTCCTCCCAAAACTGCTGAAGAGGTTTTAGTTGTGCAAAGAGAGCACAAGGTAAGAACCATCCTCCTTCAATCTATTCCTGAAGATCACTTAGGTGATTTTCACCACATGGATGATGCAAAGGACATCTGGATGGCTCTTAAAGCAAGGTTTGGTGGAAATGAAGAGTCCAGAAGAATGAGGAAGTCCATGCTGAGACAAAACTTCCAAGAGTTCAATATCTCTGAAGAAGAAGGTATCCACAAGGGATACGACAGGTTTCACAAGATTCTGAGTCAGCTAAACCAACTGAATGCAAAGCCTGACAATGATGATAGCAATTCAAAGTTCCTACGATCTTTGCCTCCATCATGGCTACATGTGAGTATAGCCCTGAAAGCTAAAGGTGGGCTGGACATGATCACTTTTGATGAGCTATACAACAAACTCAGATCTCTTGAACCTGATGTCAGATCTCCCTACCGTGCATCCTCTTCTGGTCATTCAGCTTTTGTTGGGACATCCCACTCAAATATGATGATGCATACTTCAAGTCCATCTTACTTACCATCTTCATCTTATCGTCCCACTCCATCACATCCTCAAGCCAAATCTGGCAGTATATTGGAGGATGTTCTTCACTCATTTGTTACTGATTACGATACTCAGCAACATCTGGTTTATGAAGATTTTGACCAAGTGGACCCACTTGAGATGGAGGAGATGAAGTTGAAATGTCAGGTGGCCATGCTTTCAGTGGATATCAAGAGGTTTGAAGAGAAGGCTGGAAGGAAGTTTGGGTTCAAGGGAAAGGATCCAGCTCGTTTTGACAGGAGAAAGGTCAAATGTTTCTCTTGCCACCAGATGGGTCATTTCTCAAGGGAATGTAAAGACAGGAAGAGTGAAAAGAGTACTAGCTACAATTCCTATCAGCAGAATCAGAAGGGAGCTAGCACTTCAGCAGCTCTAGTCACCATGGATGAACATGTCAACTGGGCTGCACATGAACCTGTGAATGTGGAAGCTGCTGATGCAGAGAAGCTTGGATTGCTGGCTAGATGCACTTCAGAAGATAGGCATGATCAGTTTGCCTTCATGGGACTTTCTCAGGTACACAACTGTATATTTGGTTGTAGTGAAAGATACAATGAACTTAAAGAAGCTTATGATACTATGAAACCTAGATACAATGAATGCTATGTTGATAATGAAGCTTATAAACTTTCGTTAAAAACATTAGAAAGACAAAAGGTATGGTTTCAGAAGAATCAGATAGCTTATGAAGAAAAGATTAAGGTGCTACAATTTGATCTAGATATTGCTAATATTAACATTAAACGCACTGAAAAAGAAAGAGCTGATACTATTACTGAGAATTTAGAGCTTAAAGAGAAAATTGCAGAGGAAATAGCTAGAAATAAACAATGGTTGATATCTGGTGACAATCTAGCTAGAGAACTCTATAATAGTCAGTCAGTGAACTCCAGAATAGGTTTAGGCTTTCAGAAGTATGTAGGATTGGAAGCTAGGCAAGATGGGCGTAAATCTACACCTGCAGGCTTAGAACACTTTAGAAAGGAAGGTGATTTACATGTTGTCCCTGGACCTATTAGAGGTGAATTCATGCCCACTGACTTATCTATCATTGTTGACTTTGATGGATCACACCATTTGTATGGCAGAAAGTCAAATGACTTACCAGACTCAGATGCTTCATCTTATGACTTTGTCTCTTTCTCTGACAGTGACAATTCATCGGATCAAGGGTCCTCTGCTAGCTGTGATTCAAGTGATAAGTCAGACCTTCCCAAGCCTACACCCAAGTCTACACCCAAGCTTGCACCCAAGTCTGTATACAAGCCTTCTAGGATAGCTGCTGAGGAATCCACCTCCAAGCCTGTTTCCCCTGAAGACTTGTCTTTTAAATCTTTGAATAATATGTCTGTTGAAAACAATTCCTTTAATATTTCTGGTTTAAGTACTTCTACTTGTAATCGAACATGTTCTTTGTTGAATACCTCTTCCAAAAGGAAGACTTGTTTTGTTTGTGGAAGTAAACTTCATTTAATTAAGGATTGTGACTTTTATGAGCAAAGATTGGGTGCATGTGCTCTTCAGCAGAAACCTAGACCAGTGTGGACCAATGTTAAGAGTATTCCACCTTATGTCCCACAAGCTAGAACTGACTCCTCTTGGAGGAGGTCAGCTGATAGACCTTATGTGCAACCTACTAGCCCGTATTTTAAACATGGTTATTGGCCTGCATATATTGACTCTATGAAAAATGGGAAAGGATGTTGGGGCACTGCTGTCAAGTCCTCAGCAGGTTGTTCTTGGAATAATAAGAGACCTAAATATCAATGGAAACCCAAGAACAATGGTGGATCTTACTATTTTGCTAAACCTAAATCTAATGATCCACAAGGCAGGTTCAAGTCAGCAATGATGATAAGGTTTTAAAAGGTACCATTTTGAGGGGTCATTTAACTCCTTATTTGATCACTTTTGTATCCGTTATTGCTTAATATCGTTCCTTTTCTCTTTTTAGGTCTCTTGAAGGCAAAATGCTGGAATGACACTTATTTGGACGAAAAGGCGCGAATATATGAAGAAAATGGCCAAAGTCAGAATCGAGGCACTCAAAGCTGCTAAAAATAGAAGGCGACGGCGTCAGGTGTTAGTTGCGACGCCGTCGGAGGATTTTTTGTGACGATACAGTAGCCAAATACCCTATTTTCAAGTGACGACGTCGGGCTTTAAAAGAGTAGGCCGTTGCTACTCAGACGGCCTAGATGCAACCCAGACGACGTCAGAAGCTGAAGAGGACGGCGTCACGGACATAAGGTGACGCCGTCGCAAGGTTAACGTGGCCAAGACGAAACCCTAATGACGGCGACACGACGGCGTCACGAAACATAAGGTGACGCCGTCGCATATGTAATCTTATATATAGAATCTGAATTTTTCAGTTTTACAGAGAGTCTTTTGGAGTGAAAACCTAAAACCGAACCTAAGGTGTCTTGTACAGTATTTTAGGGTTTTAAACCCTATCTTACATCAAGATAAGTATTTACTTCATCAATTCAATTATGTCTTTGATTATTTGTGTGTATGCTTGCATATTCTCCATGTCCGGCTAATTTATTTGTGTGTTTGCTTAGGAAGTATGAAACTTAATTATTGAATATTGATTGGTTGTTTCTTATCTTAGTTGATCAATGATCTAGTAATGCGATAGGTCATTCGTTGTGTACTTAATTCTTGATTCATCTTTGTGAACCTTAGAATATGATTACCTGAGTAGTTGTAGGCTAAATTATCCAAAGAGTGCCTTAGAGTAAGAGTTTATCATCCCTAGTGGGTTTTGTAGACGAGACCCTTTGGTAAGTTCAAAGAGTTAGGGAGAAACGCATACCCTACAACTTTAGACACACAACGCAACTAAGAATAAGGACGTGACAACTCAACCATCAATAGGAGATAATTAAGGAGTAGTGTAACCTAAGTAAACACATCTTTAAACTATCATACGAGCACACATTAATTAGACATAGACTCCCACAACCTTAGTTTAGATAATTAGATAATAGTAGAGTAATCGGTAGAAATACCAACCCCCCAAATCCAATACCCGAGATTCGTACCTTTCCATTTCATAAAACATAAAAATATAAAAAAATAATCTTCCTCAACCTTAACCTTAGCGTAGTAACTTCTCACTAGCATTCCTATTCCCCTAGAGAACGATATCAATACCCGTGGCTTACCCTAATTACTACACTACAACGATTAGGTTCACTGCCTAGGGTGTTATAAAACTTGCTCGAAGAAAAGGAAGTTTCCTTGACCCCGAACGACGCGTGTAGCGTTATCAAGTTTTTGGTGCCGCTGCCGGGGAATGGAATAGCTAGTTAGTAGTCCACCTCGTTTAGGTTCTTTGCTTGATTCCTATCAAGTAACTTTTTCTCATTTTTTAGCTTTCTCTTAGTCTATCCCCCTTCTTCGTGACCTTTGTTCGTAATACCCATCACTTTTCATCATGGAGGATGATAACCAACCACCACTCATCAACCCACCACCAAATAACCCGTCAAGAGCCCGTACTCTTGGTGAACACTCAAGACCAAGCCACCTAGGCTATAGGAACACCATTGAGCTTCCAGACCAAGCCCAAACTACGGCCCTGCGATCCGACACCATCCGGTTGGTGCAAAACGGATGTGCATTCCATGGACTTCGTTCCGAAGATCCAAATCAGCATCTGAGGGATTTCCTCAAAATTGTCGATTCCATCGACCTTAATGCTATTACTCGGGAGACCACACGCCTGCGTCTCTTCCAATTCTCTCTACGGGACCAAGCTAGTAATTGGCTTGAGCGACTTCCCGCCGGCTCCATCTCAAGTTGGGATGATCTTACCTCTCGCTTCCTTGCTTAATTTTTCCCACCGGGGAGAACCACTAAGCTTAGGAATGACATCTTGATGTTCCAACAACGTCAAGGTGAATCTTTCTACGAAGCATGGACTCGATTCAAGGACTTACTTCATAAAGTCCCTCATCACGGCATTGATCTTTGGCTCCAAGTCCAAATCTTTTATGATCATGTCAACTTCCCCACTAAGCGATCCATTGACCAAGCGGCCGGTGGAAAACTTAGTGATCTCACCGCGGAAGAATCATGGGGTATAATAGAGGACCTCGCCCTCTATGACAACGAAAGTTGGGATGACCCCCGTGAGCTGCCCAAAACCGTTAAGGCAATCTCCTTGCCTCCTTCCGACCGTAGGATGATCGAACTTGAAGATCAAGTTAGATTCCTCATGAGTTCCTACAAAAATCCTAAGTCCTCACGACAAGTGAATCAAATCACTCTACCTTGTGAGTTATGTAGTGGTCCCCATGACACTCGTGATTGCACAAGGCTCCCCGAACAAGCTTTTGCGGACTACGCCTCCATACGTACCGACAGAGCGGGAGAGAAGTGGTACACTTTCAAACCCGAACAAAACAACTTAGGAAACTCGTACAACCCCTCATGGAGAAATCACCCTAAACTTAAGTGGAACCAAAACTCAAGCACACCCCAAAGCTCATCTAGTTCGCCCACTAGGTTCAATTCTTTTAATACCGGGAACCCCACTAATCTTGAGACAATTGCATCGAGATTTTTGTCATCCCAAGAGACTCGATTGAAAAAGCTTGAAGCCGATTTTAAGTAAAAACAAAGCGAGATGACAACTAAGCTTGATGCCCTCTTAAAAGCCTTCAATGAACGGGAAGTTGGAGCACTCCCAAGTGATACCATAAAGAACCCAAAAGTGAATTCGATTGCGTCGACTTCATGTTCTAGTTCACCATGGGAGAGTGCACATCCATGCCCCTCGCACCCGACGGTTCACTCGGTAAATGCTATAAAAAAGGGTTCCAAGCCATCCAAGAGGTACCAAGGCCCGACACCTTTGGTAGAGCCTACTCTTGAGAAACCCGTCAACCAAGAATCCAAACCTAGTTTAGAGGAGGAGTACAAGGAACTCCATCAAGAAAAATCGATTCTTGAAGTCTTAGCTCATGCACCTTATTATAATGCTTTAAAAGAAAAATATGAGTTAGAACTTAGGCTTGGAAAACATGGGTCCGCTTTTGTGCGAAAAAACTTACCTAAGAAGCTAGACGATCCCGGGCTATTCACTCTTCCGTGTAGACTTGGAACTTCCAAACCACTCGACGCTCTAGCCGATTTAGGATCATGCATCAATCTTGTTCCGTTGTCCCTCCATAGAAGCCTTAAATTAGGTAAAATAGAACCAACGGAAACCATCTTAGGTCTAGCGGACGGTAGTGTGGCACGTCCGGTAGGAATAATCAAGGACATGGTAGTACACGTAGGAGAGTTGACTCTTTTGGCCGACTTTCATGTGCTAGACATGAATAAGGACCCGACATGCCCATTACTAGTTGGAAGAGGATTTTTAGCTACCGCTAGTGCCATCATCGATTGTAAGATGTCCAAAATAGTGGTAGGGGAGGGGAGTGCTAGATCCGTTTACGATGTTAAAAAGCATACATACTACAAGGATGAGGAAATCCCACAAGAGATTAGGTTGGATAGAGAGCCTTCTAGATATGGACCTTGGATTGATAAGAACATCATCGGCCCCCAAATACCTTTTTACCTAGATAAAACTTTCGCTAGTAAAGCAACTTTCCAAGAAAAAGAAATGGCTAGGGACATGGAAGTGAACCCGTTCGAGGACGCCTTAGTATTTAGGAAGATGACCGAGTTCCTAGGAAGCTTGCCCGTTAACCTTGTCATGAATAAGTGGAAAGTTGAGAAATCTGAACACAAGTGGGATTGGAATAGACCACCTAGTGATGGTAATGGAGAGTGGCACATTAGGATACAAATCTATGATCCCGATGGTGAGAAGTTTGAAAAGACATATTTAACCGAACGTACTACTAGGAACTTGAATGATAAGTTTGATCCTTACGACATTGTTGAGGATAGACTTACTTATATCGGTACGTAGGAGCACGACTATGAGTCTAGCTACAAGACTCTTAAATAAATAAAAGCGCTTCGTGGGAGGCAACCCATGCTTAATTGTTTGCTTGTTAGTGTCATATATCTTTTATTAATTGTTTATCCTCATGTTTAAATTTGTAAAAATGCTTTATTTTGTTTTTAACCTCGTCTTAATTGCATATAAAGGTATTTTACATAAGGGATAAGTGTAGGGAGGATTACACACGTTTTCAAAAGAAACGTAAACATGAGAATAACAATTAACTAAAAGATATTTATGTTTGTTTGTTCGAGTCAAATGCTTGTATCGAGTCATAATGGATGTTTTTGCAGAAATTTTTCCAGATTCTAAAGATGTAAATTTTCTAGAATTTTTTCCAGAAAATCGCAGACCAGTTTTTGTCAGGATAACCTGACGGCGTCAGGAAGGAGTAAAAACATCAGATTACTTTTTTCTCGTTTTCTGAGCTACTTATAAAATTTTGGAATTTTCCAGGTCTTATTTTTCTTAGAAATTCTGTAAACATCCATTCCACAAGCATTATATCCTAGTTTAAATCGAGTCTTATATATATTATTATCGCCGATTTTACGCGAAGGTTTCGTTTGTTTTCTTAAAGTGTGCAGGTTTAGTTTGTCAAGAAGAAGTTACATAAGATTGGAAGGAGCTTTTTACGCAATAATTCTTCTTGAAAAGGATTTAACCACCACTTTACACAGATCCTACCTAGCTAATCAGGGGAGTACTAGTTTCTTTCGTTTTTAATTACCTTCTTCTATCATAACTTTGATACTTTCGGGGAACATTGGGGACAATGTTCAGTTTAAGTGTAGGGAGGGAAAATAAAACGGGAACTTTGAAACTATGCTTATCCTTGATTATTTGCTTTGTCCAATTGCACTTTTGTAATAAACCATGAGAAAATGTCGGTTAGGGTAATTTTGGCACCAAATTTAAAATTTTTCATGACATATAGGAGTGGGCCATTAGTCTTAACAAAAGCGTCTCACGGATAGGAAGTTGCATGATTAGCACAAAAACCCTTTACCACCCAAATTCCACCCAAAATGTGAGGATCGCCCTTAGATTAGTAGGAATTAAAGCATTCATCTTCAATGCTTAGAGTGTGAACCGGTAGTATATTAGATTCTAGAACTTGTTTTGTGATGCATTCCGAGATCGCAAGTGAGACTACACTTGTGTAGTTAGGAATAACTAAATGATAAGAGGCATTAGGATAAACCCTTGTTTGATACCCGTAATATAATTACTTCTTCCACATCGGTTGAGTAATTCCCCCACACCCTTTGCGTTGTACTCATCTTTAGTACACGATACCCCTAGTTAACCCCTCAGAGCCTATCTTTTTCGCGGTTCTCGTGATGTTTCGGTTTTTCCGGAATATCAATGAAGAGCATTGTTTACACCCCACCCCCAAATATACACCCAAATCGCCTTAGCCTACCCTATATGCACTCACTTTTAGTGCATTATTGTAATCACCCAAAACCCTTAGTTCAATTATCTGGTTGCTTGCATGAGTTGCTAAGTTGAGTCATATCCTTTGTATACAGTTTTGGGACGATTGGGATTCATGGGAAAAGTTAAAGTTTGTGAAATGACGGGAAGGGAACGTTAAATTCAAATTCCCTTTGTTTGCATAATAATGTACCCCAAGTGTTTTGATATTTTCAATTCGGGTCAAATTAAGTGTTAGAGTAATAAAAACTCAAGTGTAGGGATGTGCCTATAAATCCCTATCATTTTGATGTTACCGTAGAGGATGGTAGAGTAAAAGTGTAAAAAAAAAAAAAAAAAAAAAAAAAAAAAAAAAAAAAAAAAAAAAAAAAAATCGAAAAAAAAATAGAAAAAGAGAAAAAGAAAAAAAAATAGAGTGTAAAAAAAAAAAAAAAAAAACATACGGGCTACCATCCTACATCTATCCTTTAAATTTATGTTTGTTTATTTCCATTGCCTAGAGTTTTAGAGTGTCGAGTCTTGGCTTAGCAACGCCATTCTTCATATGCATTTAACATAGAGATTTTTGATTTGCCACCACTAAATAGCCTATCCCACCAAACCCTTGTTTCCCTACCGTAAGCCTAACATTACAACCCTTTAAAAGACCTCTTTGATAGTCTTTCCTAGGTGCTTACGCCAAAGCGATGGAGGTTTGATCTATTCTCAAGCCTATGGTAATCTATGTACTAGGACCGGTTAATGAGTGTTTATCTTCCATTTCCAATTTGTTATATTTCATATACACCCGAGAGAGATGTGAGTATCCAAACACCCCATGTGAGGTGCTAGTATGTAATTTCCGTGCTTGTTATGACTTTTGCGGGGCTTATATGTGTTGTGGACCGTTTTGAATTAACGCTTCATGACCCCTAACTTATAAATTAATTGGCTAAAAGCACATTTGCTTGAGGACAAGCAAATAACAAGTGTAGGGATATTTGATAAGGTTTTAAAAGGTACCATTTTGAGGGGTCATTTAAGTCCTTATTTGATCACTTTTGTATCCGTTATTGCTTAATATCGTTCCTTTTCACTTTTTAGGTCTCTTGAAGGCAAAATGCTGGAATGGCACTTATTTGGACGAAAAGGCGCGAATATATGAAGAAAATGGCCAAAGTCAGAATCGAGGTACTCAAAGCTGCTAAAAACAGAAGGCGACGGCGTCAGGTGTTAGTTGCGACGCCGTCGGAGGATTTTTTGTGACGATACAGTAGCCAAATACCCTATTTTCAAGTGACGACGTCGGGCTTTAAAAGAGTAGGCCGTTGCTACTCAGACGGCCTAGATGCAACCCAGACGACGTCAGAAGCTGAAGAGGACGGCGTCACGGACATAAGGTGACGCCGTCGCAAGGTTAACGTGGCCAAGACGAAACCCTAATGACGGCGACACGACGGCGTCACGAAACATAAGGTGACGCCGTCGCATATGTAATCTTATATATAGAATCTGAATTTTTCAGTTTTACAGAGAGTCTTTTGGAGTGAAAACCTAAAACCGAACCTAAGGTGTCTTGTACAGTATTTTAGGGTTTTAAACCCTATCTTACATCAAGATAAATATTTACTTCATCAATTCAATTATGTCTTTGATTATTTGTGTGTATGCTTGCATGTTCTCCATGTCCGGCTAATTTATTTGTGTGTTTGCTTAGGAAGTATGAAACTTAACTATTGAATATTGATTGGTTGTTTCTTATCTTAGTTGATCAATGATCTAGTAATGCGATAGGTCATTCGTTGTGTACTTAATGCTTGATTCATCTTTGTGAACCTTAGAATATGATTACCTGAGTAGTTGTAGGCTAAATTATCCAAAGAGTGCCTTAGAGTAAGAGTTTATCATCCCTAGTGGGTTTTGTAGACGAGACCCTTTGGTAAGTTCAAAGAGTTAGGGAGAAACGCATACCCTACAACTTTAGACACACAACACAACTAAGAATAAGGACGTGACAACTCAACCATCAATAGGAGATAATTAAGGAGTAGTGTAACCTAAGTAAACACATCTTTAAACTATCATACGAGCACACATTAATTAGACATAGACTCCCACAACCTTAGTTTAGATAATTAGATAATAGTAGATTAATCGGTAGAAATACCAACCCCCCAAATCCAATACCCGAGATTCGTACCTTTCCATTTCATAAAACATAAAAATATAAAAAAATAATCTTCCTCAACCTTAACCTTAGTGTAGTAACTTCTCACTAGCATTCCTATTCCCCTAGAGAACGATATCAATACCCGTGGCTTACCCTAATTACTACACTACAACGATTAGGTTCACTGCCTAGGGTGTTATAAAACTTGCTCGAAGAAAAGGAAGTTTCCTTGACCCCGAACGACGCGTGTAGCGTTATCAAATGACTTGAGCCTCCTCGGTATACTAACATTCTTTTGTATATATGTTTGTTTCTGTAGGATCATCCCCTTAAGCATAAAGATATTGGTATTGTTGATAGTGGCTATTCAAGGAGTATGTCTGGCAATAGAGATATGATGCACAATTTTGTTCCTATTGAAGAAGGAGGGAATGCGACCTTTGGTGGAAGTGATGGTAGAATTACTGGGAAAGGCACCATCAAGACTCCTCTACTGAACTTTGAAAATGTGTACTATGTTAGGGAACTTCAGAACTTCAACTTGTTCTCAGTCTCACAAATTTGTGACACCAAGAACAAGGTACTCTTTTCTGAAGATGAATGTCTTGTGCTTTCTAAAGAGTTCAAGCTTCCAGAAGATACTTCAATTCTGCTGAGAGTCCCTAGAACTCACAATCTTTACACATTCAACCTCAATGAAGTTCACCCTGGAGGTGACCTCACTTGTCTGCTGGCTAAAGCATCATTGGATGAGTCTAACAAATGGCATAGGAGAATGGCTCATGTGAATTTCAAAACAATAAACACTCTCTCAAAAAGGGGTCTTGTCGAAGGACTACCCACCAAAGTTTTCTCCAATGATCATAATTGTGTTGCATGCAACAAAGGGAAGCAACACAGAGCATCCTACAAGGCTGTCACTGCAGTGAGCATTATTTCTGAGCCTCTCCAACTGTTGCATATGGATCTTTTTGGTCCAACACAAGTCAGAAGCATTGATCACAAGTACTATTGTTTGGTTATCACTGATGGATATAGCAGATTCTGTTGGGTGTTCTTTCTAAGGACTAAAGATGAAACAACTCCAGTGCTGAAAGACTTCATCACCCTCGTTGAAAATCAGTTGAACAAGAAGGTTAAGGGAATTCGGTGTGATAATGGGACAGAGTTCAAGAATGCTATTATTATAGAACTCTGTAGGTCTAAAGGGATAAAGAGGGACTATAGCAATCCAAGAACCCCGCAACAAAATGGGGTGGCTGAAAGAAAGAATAGGACCTTGATAGAGGCTGCAAGATCAATGCTTGCAGACTCCAAACTGCCCACTATGTTTTGGACTGAAGCTGTTGGCACTGCTTGCTATGTGCTTAACAGGGTCTCCATTACTAGACCTCACCTCAAGACACCATATGAACTTCTCTTTGGGAAAGTTCCAGTCATTCATTACCTCAAACCTTTTGGTTGTCAAGTGACCATTCTAAACACCAGTGATCCGTTGGGGAAGTTCGATGAGAAGGCTGATGATGGTTATATTATGGGTTATTCAGCTAATAGCAAGGCTTATAGAGTGTACAACTTATCTGCCAAAAAGATAGAGGAGACCTTGAACCTGAGATACCTGGAGGATAAGCCCAATGTTCAAGGACAGGGTCATGTGTGGTCTTTTGACCTCGACTACCTAACTGATTATCTGGGGTATACTAGACATATGGCTAACCAAAGTGCAGGCTCTCAAGAATCTCCCACTAACAATACAGGTACCATGGATGCTGACTCTGGAAGTGAATTTGAAGATGATGAACAACCTATACTTGTGCCTTCTTTCTCCCCTAACAATGTTGCAGGTAACTCTTCTAGAAATACTTCAGCTGAGAGTGAAGATGAATCACACTATGCTGAGAACCTTGCTAGGCTTCAGACTCAAGAGTTTGCAGCTAAGCTTGAAGCTGAGAAGGTGGATGGGGAGCTTGCAAATGAGGCTGTCAGTGGAAACCATGTTTCTGCTGACACTGATGCAGTCTCTCCCATTGTCATCAAATCTGCTGAAAGCTCGTCTATTACTACTCCTATTCCTACTAGAGTGTCCACAGACTTTGGTGACCCGTATACTCGCTTTCCAAGTCCTTCAGATCTTGGAAATCATCAACCCAAATCGGGCATTTTCACTTCACCTTCCTATGACACAACTTTTGTACCTACTGTGTCTAATCTTGAACCCACCATTGATGTCAACCCCACTGCTACTAAAAGAATCAACATCACTCACCCTCAATCCAATATTATTGGTGACATTCTAGCTCCTGTTAGAACTCGAAGGGCTATCTCTAGTCCTAAATTTGGACAGGTTGCTTTTCTCTCTTATGTCTCTAATCAGCAAAGAGACAATCACACAGACTTCAAGCATTGTCTGTTTGCGTGTTTTCTTTCTCAAGTAGAGCCAACCAGTATCACTCAAGCTCTTGAAGACTCAAGTTGGATTGAGGCAATGCAAGACGAAATGCAACAGTTTCAGAACCAACAATTTTGGATCTTGGTACCATTACCAGATGGCAAATATGCTATTGGAACTAAATGGATTCTGAAGAACAAAAGAGATGCAAGGGGTGTGGTTATTAAAAACAAAGCAAGATTAGTCGCTCAAGGTTACAGGCAAGAAGAAGGGATTGATTATGATGAAGTGTTTGCACCTGTTGCAAGAGTAGAGGCCATTCGAATTTTCTTGGCATATGCATCATACATGGGCTTCATGCTGTATCAGATGGATGTTAAAGGTGCTTTTCTATATGGTGAGATTGAAGAGGAAGTTTATGTCACACAACCCAAAGGATTTGAAGACCCAGATCATCCTAATCATGTTTACAAAGTCGTTAAAGCTCTCTATGGACTTCATCAGGCACCGAGGGCATGGTATGCTAGGCTTTCATCATTTCTGCTGAAGCATGGCTACAGAAGAGGTGCCATTGATAAGACTCTTTTTCTGAAGAAAAACTCGACAGACATCATACTTGTGCAAGTGTATGTGGATGACATCATTTTCGGATCCACTAAAGAAGCTTGGTGTAGGGAATTCGAGGATTTAATGAAGGGAGAATTTCAGATGAGTGCTATGGGGGAGCTTACTTTCTTTTTAGGTCTCCAAGTTCAGCAGAAACAGGATGGGATATTTATCAGTCAGGATAAATATGTGAGGGACATGTTGAAGAAATTCGGTATGGAAGGTGTCAGGACTGCCACAACACCTTATGAAGCTCCAAAAACAAAAGCCAACAATGATCCAGATCTACCTGTGAATGTTCATTTATACAGATCAATGATTGGTTCATTAATGTATCTAACAGCTTCAAGACCTGATATTAACTTTGTTGTAAGTGTGTGCTCTCGACATCAAGTCACTCCACTCACTTCCCATCTCAATGCAGTCAAGAAGATCTTTAAGTACCTCAAATGCCAACCTCTTTTAGGCCTTTGGTACCCAAAAGAGTCTCCTTTTAAATTGGAAGCATTTAGTGACAGTGATTATGCTGGTGCAAATTTGGATAGAAGATCCACAACTGGAGGCTGTCAATTCCTTGGAAAGAGATTAATTTCTTGGCAGTGCAAGAAACAAACGATTGTGGCTACCTCAACTACTGTAGCAGAGTATGTTGCTGCTGCAAACTGCTGTGGACAGGTGCTTTGGATTCAAAACCAACTGCTGGATTATGGGTATAACTTCATGAACACAACTCTTTTTATTGATAATCAGAGTACCATATGCATTGTCAAAAATCCAGTTTTTCACAGTAGAACCAAACATATTGAAATCAGACACCACTTTATAAGAGATGCATATGAAAAACATTTGATAAATGTGGCTAAAATTCATACAGATGATAATGTGGCAGATTTGTTAACTAAAGCTTTTGATGGACCAAGGTTTCAACACCTTGTGGTCAATATTGGAATGGTTAACCCTTAACTGCAAAATTTAAGGGGAGGCATAGGACTCAGGGGAGGCATATGCCTCAGGGGATGATTTGCTTGTTTGTTTGTTATTCTTATTCTTAGTTAAAAAAAAAAAAAAAAAAAAAAAAAAAAAAAAAAAAAAAAAAAAAAAAAAAAAAAAAAACCAACTAACTTTCTCTTGCAGGTTTGTTGTACTTTGTTGATGGTTTTTAACTCACCAGATATACCTTGTGTATGTCAAAGAGTTGGCTAGTCCAAAGGGTACAGCTTTGGTAAAGACATGTCAAATCTGTTGATAGCTGTAATGATTTGCTCAAAATCATAGGGTCTGCAACCACCCATGCGTAATTGCTGAGTGTTGTATGGTCATCAATTCACCATGGTCTATTCCTTTTTGGAATCCAAGAATTGGCTAGCCCACAAGTATATGGATTGTAGTAAAGGCAACTATCCCCATATTTGGTTATCAATTCACCAATTCTAAGAATTGACTAGTCCTGAGCAAACGGCTACAGGTAAAGACACATCAAATCCGTTTATGTAGTTGCTGATTTGCTACTAAATCAGATGGTCATCAGTGTACCATAGTTTTCGAACTTAAACATTTGGCTACTCCAGTAGTAATGGCTATTGGTAAAGAGACAACAAAACCATTATTTTCAATGATTCACTTCTCTCAGGTGTGAACACACCTGGATGTGATAAGAATAGATTGCAACTGATAAGTATTGATGTATATTATGTCTTTTGTTGCTGCAAAGACCTGGCGTTTCAAAGTCTGATCATCATAGAGATGAGATTATTAGTGGTTCTTTGCTACTGATGTGTGGAAACAATCCTCTGGTACTAAAGTATCAAAAGATCTTTCAAGGTCAGGAAACTGGAACTTAACCAAGTCAAATTCCAGTTTAGGGGAGGATTGTTGGGAATTATGTGAAGTAGGATTTCTGCTGTCATTACTGCCGATGGATTCTGCTGAAGTAGAAGCAGAATCTGCTGATGCAGTGATTCTACTGAAGAGTACAAGCGTTGCCGTGTTACTGCTGAAGGGTAAAAGCTGACTAGGATCAGCATGCGCTATATGAATTAAATGCTAACTCTCCATATTCTTGTAATGCCCAAGGTTGCATGGGTATAATTGTACTGCTCAATATAGTTTAGTGAAATAGTCATTAAATGCATGCTTGCATGTTTAGTCGATTGGGTAGTATTAGTTTTAGGGTTCCTTGTCTATAAAAGGAACCTCATAGTTTGTAATAGATAACTCATCTGAAACATAGAGTTTCAGTTAATAAAAAGATCCATAGAGGATCTAAGTGTTCTTAGTTATAACATCTTGTATTTACTTTCCGCTATAGAATACGAGTGTTAGAGACTGTCTATTAGTTTGCTTATGATTACATAGGCTACACTAACGATCCACGAGTGCTAAAGATCTGTCAAGGTCTGAGAGTTTACAACACAAATGGATTTGGATGATCAATGGTAAAGCAAATTTTTCAGTCGCCCAAATACGGAAATGTATTGATCAAAAATGCCTTCAACACGAGGACATGCGTAATACTTGGAACAAGTGGGTGCCAAAAAAGGTGAACATTTTCGTATGGAGACTAATGTGTAATGGTATCCCTACAAAGGTGAACTTGTTTGGTCGCGGGGTTGACGTCAACTAGTATCGGTGTAATCTTTGTAAGCATGGCATTGATGATATTTCTCATTTGTTTGTCAACTGTGAGTTAGCAAAGGAGCTTATGGTGAAGATCAACAATTGGCTACAGTTTTGTATCCCTGAGATGGAGGTTATTAACATGATTGATTGGTGTAAGCAACTTAATTGTACGTCATATTCGAGGAAGATTATGGAAGCGATCATATATATTGGGTGGTGGCACGTGTGGAAGGAGAGAAATAATGTGATTCATAACGGTAACCACGATAATCTCATTAACATTTTTAATTCGATTATTTCCCTCTCTTTTCTTTGGATCTCAAGTCGCGATAGGAAGCATAGCTATACTTGGGAAAAGTGGGTCGTGAATCCTATTCATAGATGAGTTGGTGTGATGTTTGTGCCTTCTTTGTCTCGCTATGGTGGAATTCCTGCATCCATGAAAGGCTCTGTTGGTATTTTGGCGTGGATGATGGTTCTGGTGGTTGCATGGAGTGCATTATGAAGTGGATGAGTATTAGTCATAGCTTCAGTATGTCTGTTTTTTCTGTTTGCATGTACATGTGGTACAGATATATTAAAGATTGTAGGATCTCCAAGGCATGGTTGGGATTACATCAAAAACATCACAAAGTGAAAACCGGTGGCTCGGCCTTTGTTGGTTGGGGGTTTTTCTCGTGTCTCGTTTGTCGTAATTGGCACGAGTTTTTTCCACCCCTTTTGTTATCCTCGCAGTTAATGCCTTGGACCGTGTCTAGATTTTTGCGTGTTGTTGTCTAGAACTATTTGCTGTTTTTTTTAGCTGATAGCGCCTTGCTGGTATGCTTTTAATTTTATTTTCTGCCGTTCAAAAAAAAATGTATTAATTGACCACTTTAATAGTATTAATGTGGTTTCTTTATTTAATATGTGTATCAATGTGTTGTATATAATGCATATGTGGTTGTAAGTCTGAAATTTTGTGCTTTAATGTGTTGTACATCATGCTTTATTACTTGCAAGTCTGAAAGTCTGAAAATTAAATAGGAGAGAGGGTCGTTTGTGCATTATAAGTAGTAGTGATTAGGGGTGTTAACGAATCTAGTTTTTAACGAGCTACTCAAGCTCGAGCTCGATTAACTCGAGCTCGAGCCTATAAATTATCAAGCTCGAGTCGAGCTCTAACAAAAGATCATGCTCGTTTAGTTAAACGAGCAGAGCTTTTATAAAGCAATATTCGGCTCGGCTCCTTTGAAAGCTCGTTTAGTTACTCGAGCTTGACGAGCTTAACCAGCCAAATGTCTATTTTTTCCCATTTTTTTTTAACACTTTAGTAAGTATTGGTAATTTAATTTTAATTCAAAACAATAACTATGAAAATGTTAAACTTTATTAGCATCTAATTAGATACTCTTTGAAGGTTATATCAGTCTTACTCTTTTAGGTTTTGCTTTTATATATCTCTTATTTTCTTTAATCTGTGTCTATTTTTCTATGTGGGATGCATTCTAGTTTATAATTTTGCATTTTCCATTTAGCACTAAAAAATGTGCATAAAAGAACTTTAAAAATGAAATGAACTTAAAAGTATCAATCACCCCGACGATGTATTTTTATAAGATGATCATAACACATCTCGAGCGATATATGATATTACTTAATTTTGATATCTAATTTATATAGTTTATCGGAAATACGCACTATTGCATGGTAAGGTATATGAAATGACTTGAGAATCGATATTGTAGGACCTATATTAACCTGGCGAAAAGATTATGCATAAATATGTTAAGAGAAGTCACATTTACCTTATAGTATTTATAGCATAGTTGCTAAGATTTTGATCATAATATTAAGATCTTATGATTTTACAATTCTACAAAGAAAAGTGATCTGAATCTTACGTAGGGTCTTAACAAGCTAAAGATCTTATAAGATCCCGATCTTGACAATAGAATCTTAAGATATGTTCCTTCCGATCTTAGTTTTCTCGAACCACAAACTAAAAAAAATACAAATTTATGGTTTATATTTTTATATAATTTAAAAACAACATATGATTCTTCTTAAACATTCCATATTCATAATTTATTACAACATTTTCACAAAACATTCATATAATTTCGTGTTTATAATATATAATAATTTTTAGATTTGAATAATATTATAAAGATCATTAAAAATGACATTACTGTAGGATCTTAGGATCTCGATCCGATCTTACGATCACGATCTAGGAAAGACGAAAACGATATTAGGTAGGATCCAATCTTAAAAACCTTGATTCATAGTATGTAAATGGTTAGTATTTTACTCCGTAATACTCATTTCAAGAATAATGATTACAATCAAAGTGAAAGTAAGTTTATAATCACAATTGTTATTGAAACTTAAAAGTTTTTTCGTTATTTTAAATACGAGAAGAAAATTGTTTAAAAGTACTTGAAAGAACGAAACAAAGTGGAAGCATGCCTTATTACATTTTGATAATAGTAGTGTTATTCGGATTGCTCGCAACACGGTTTTTTATGAAAAGGACCAAGCATATAGAGATTGATTGTCATTTCGTTCGTTACCATCTTTAGGCTGACACCATATCTTTGTCGTTTGTTCCTTCTCCTTTAGAGACTGCATATATATTTACCAAGCCACACTGTGACTTGCGTTTTCGCTTTATGTCTCACATACTCTCAATGTATCACGTTGCATCATTGTGAGTTTGAGATGAATATTATGTAGTAGTTAATAAGGCCAACTTGTGTCGGCCATCAACCCGTCTAACACTAAGGTATCGTTTCTCTTTTATGTGTATATATATGTTTCTTGTATAGACTCTTATTTCATTAAATAATACATGATTATCAGTTTCGATTTGCTAGTTTCTAATCACTTTAATATGACTCGATATCAATAAAAAAAAGTTTTCTTTTCACATTTTTAGTAGTTTCTTTTTATACAAGATATGTTATATAGTAATGAAGGTTGTAAAAATCGCTATGCGCTAGTGAGGCGGTCGGGTAGGGCCTAGCGATTAATCGGTTAGGCGGGGATTAATCGAGGATTAATCGGATTGAAATTTTTATGCACAAAATTGTAATTTTAGATATTATATTATATTATATGTATGAGATAAATATAGTGCATCAAAGTTCAAATATTTCAAGTGTTCAAATATAAATATAATACATAATTCTTCAAATTTAAAAGTCAAACATATATATTACTCGGTTTGTTGACAATTTTTAAGCGATATTTGACCGATTTTGTCTGATTAATCGGTTTGTTGACCTATTTTTAAGTGATTTTGTCTGATTATTAAGCGGTTCTGTTGACCAATTTTTAAGCGGTTTTGTCCGATTAATTTGATTAGACCGATTTTGTCCGATTAATCGGTTTGTTGACCCATTTTTAAGCGATCTTTGACCAAACCGATTAAATAGGCCGATTATGATAAATCAAGGCGTTTAGCGAGCGATCAGCGATTATGCGGGGATTAATCGGACGCCTGGACCGATTTTTACAACAGAGATAGTAAGTAGTAAATAGACAAGTAGACACACAATACCTTAGTATATTAGTTATTTTTATTTATTTACTGCATAATACTTATTTTATATAAGAAGTATTACATAACTACACGCTATTGGGTAAGTTTCAAAATGTATTATTTCGTTTAAGGAGTTTATAAATGTTTTACAATTAAATATAGATGAAAAAAGATGAAAAAGAATCTCAACGTAATATCAGTTCCATACATTCATTTCAATTTTGATTGGTTGTAGAATAATAAAAGGGTAAATTGCATAAAAAGATATCGAACTTATGCCCAATTTCAATTTAAGGTACTTATCTTTTTTTTTTCTTCAATTTAAGGTATCAAAGTTTTTTTATGTTGCAATGTTAGACAATTAATAGGTTTACAGGTAACAAATGTATTATCAACAGGTCACCCACTTTTCTGGCAAACTTTTTACCGAGGATCATTTTCTCCAGCAACAAAAGACATACGAAACAAGCAAAGATGATAATATCAAAGTGAAATCCCCTTAGAAAATCATTCTTTTTTATTGGTCACAAAAACTTTTCTCAACGTATAATGTTTTCTTTTTGTTTTTTGTTAACAAGTTTACGAAGTACAGTAATATGGGAATGCCAGTATGAAAAACCAGCCATATTCTTGAACTATTTTATTCATATAAAGTTGGTAACCAAATTTTTTCATGGTGGCTACTCAAGCTTCCCTCGCTAATATATACTTGGTGAATATTTGGTTTGCGACCCAACTATTTTGGAGAACCTGATTTGCTAACAGCGACATGACTACACATACAAAGATAAAAGAACTGAAAAATATTTTTTGGGCGGATGTTGGTCGGAATTTGACTGTGGCAGATGAAAGAAGGTGGTGGTGACCTACAACCTTTTAAGTTGGTAAAAGTTTCCCAACATTGCAACACAAAAAAACTTGGATACCTTAAATTGAAAGAAAAAAAGATGAGTACCTTAAATTGAAATTGGACATAAGTTCGGTACCTTTTTATGAGATTTGCCCAACAAAATATGAATGTAGAATGGTATTTTTGTTTTCAATGTTTATAAAAAAAGAAAAATAAGAAAAGACGTTTAAATAAAAAAAAATTCTAAAACAATAATTATCGAACGAGAGGAATCTTTTATATAATAAAGGAATTATATCATTTCGGAGTGATTTTTTCAATTCATTCTTATTGAAAAAACAATTGGGCCAATAAGAAAGCTCGATTTCGCCACGTAAGCAAAATCGTGTGATGTGATTGGTTAATAAAAGTCAAAATTAAATTGATTTTAGTCCAACTTTAATAAATTTGATGGAGAAATTTAGTTGATAAAAAAACACATAAAAATATAGGTGTCAAATTTGTTAAAACAAAAACTTAAAAAAAGATGAGGTAATTAATAAAACTTTTGTGGTTGAACTTTTAAAAAATTATATAGAGTTAAGTGTAATATTATAAGCCTCCATGTTTTTTAATAACTTTAGATCATAAACAAATACCCCCTTATACTTTATACCCTTTATACTTTATTTCTTAAAAAATACAATGTACATGTTGTTTTAAAATAACAACATATAAATTTGCATAAAATTATAAGTATCAATTTTTTACTATATACATTTAATAAAGACTCATTTATTTCATTTTTAAAAGTTTAACCTATTTGGCACGAGTTTACATTTTAAATACGGCAAAATTACTGAAAACGGGAATATAATTAGCAAATTGTAAGCACGGGTTACTTTAATATAAAAATAAATATACGCGATTGTACTTATAACAATGACTCATGTAATTCTTATTTATTTATATAAGGAAATGTAGAAAAACATTTTTAAAATTTTAAGGAGTATATTTTAATTTTATCAACACTCATTATGTGCTATTAAACTTGCATCATGTGTACAACATAATATCAGTAGTGAAATTTAAATAACAACATCAACATCTTTGTCAGGTAAATAAAATTAAATCATGAGTTACCTAACAGAAATTTTTACAAATATTTTATCAAATTCTAATGGATATTAATACATAATGAAAAACTCGTTCATAAATATTAGTTGTACTTATATCACAATTTTCATGAGAAAATTCATATATGTGTATATACTGAATTAAAATGTTAAAATAAATTTGATTTATGTGTAAACTTCGTGGTTGCACGAAACTTATAAGTATATAATTATATGCAATTTCTTTTAAAGATACAATGTTCAGTATTACTAATACATAATAGTTTTTTTTGTCAAAACCCCGTGCACCCGTGCGTGCACGGGTATTATAACTAGTTAGAATATAAAAAAGAAAAATGATTGTTAGACCTATTAATCATGCCTACAAATGAACCTAATGATTTGATTGGTTGATTTAAAAAATTGATCAGTGAGAATTTAGAAAGAGAAAGTAATTACTACAATTGTACAAGTGATTTATGCATTAAATATAAATTTAGTCTTGTGTCGTAGGTCTAAATACGTCACTTGAAAAGTAAAACTTACAAAGGAAAAAATATGAATAAAAGCAAAGCCTCCGCTTGTTATTAAAAGTTAAATTAGCTATAGACTTTCCTTTTTAGACTAAGGCCTCAAACTTAACTAAGCTTTAACTTTTCCTTATGCTTCCATCGGTCTGGTTGAGTAATTTTAGTTTAGTTCAAACATGTAAATGGCTTGATTCAATTTTCATGTTACTAATAAACATTGAATATATTCCTAAACAAGCTTAAGCGAGCATCGAGTTGTTGAAGAAAATTTTAATATACGTAAACGAGCATTGAGCTCGAGATCGAACAATAATTAATCATTCGAGCTCGGGTTCGAACAAGACTTTTAAAAATTATTCGAGCTCGAGCCGAGTAATAGTTAATCGAGCTGAGCTCGAATATTCTGAAACTCAAATCGGCTCGGATCGTTAACACCTCTAATAATAATAATAATAATAATAATAATAATAATAATAATAATGATAATAATAATAAATGGTAATGTTATATTTTAGTTGCTTATATGGAGATGAAAAATTAAAAATATAATTTTGATACTTAATAATTCTTATAATGATAAATTATATAGATCCCTTACCTTTAAGTTTAGAGAGGAGTTATTTTGCAAACCAAACAATGCTCACATACAAAGGGACACATCCTCACCCTTCATCTTAAAAAAACCAACGGTCAAGATTAAATCAGATAATAAACACGGAGGGGTAATTTCGTACATTAACAACCTCACACAAACACGCCTGTTCCCCCTCATTTCTATCATTATCACTCTCTCACCAAACACACACTAAAAACACACAGTACACACATAGAAAAACCGATCAAAATCTGCCATATAAATCGCAAAACAAACACTAGATCTACTAAATTAAACGTAAAATCACAGCAAAAAATACGGCACAAACGACTGCTCCGACGAACTTCCGATCAGAAAACTGCTTTAAAAACCGTCGAAAAAAGCGATTAAAGGTATAATAATACACCTTCATTGATTTAAACACATGTTTTACTATTATTTATGCTTAGATAATGATGCATGTGGTTTATATAGTTTCTGTATGTGATTTTATAATATTTATTGAAGTTATTGTCATTTTTATTTGAAGAAAATTGTGATTCAAACTTAGGTTTTCACTAGTTATAGAGATAGTTTTGATGTTATTGTAAAGAAAAGTGAGGTTAGAAGGCTTAGAAGAAGGTAAAGCCTGCGGCCAAACCTTCGGCTTAGCCGCGGACATAGCCTGCGGCTTTAGTATTCATTATTTATTGACTTTGTATAGACTATGAACTTTAACAAATGACATATAAGTGGATGCAAGACCGTTAGATAAACGTACTTGTGTAAGCAATTTAGTAGTAAATCCTGTGCCTCGGGAGAAAGATGGTCAGGAATAGGAGGATGGGACTTGGTTGCGCCAATATAAAAAAGAGCCGCAACCTGAATGAAGTTATCATATAGAATGAACTAATGAACTATGAAGCAATGATCATTACTTACAAAGTAAGAAGTAGAAAATGGGTGGGTGATGCAAATGTAATAACAAATTAAAAATTACTTTAGAACAAACCAAAACAAGGAGTAAAAAATGGATGGGTAGTGGCAGGACGTAAAATACTTTTTTTGCAACTTTATATATAACTAATGTGTCAAATAAAATTGGAAAACTATTTTGTTGTGGTTTGATCTGAAACTTTTTAAATTAGTAATTTAGAAAACTTAAATTATTTGGATACATTCCAATGACTTTTAATCAACAGACTCTACCGGCTGCCTAGCTTTCAGATAAGCACTAAGCTAAGAAGAAGGTGTAAAAATTTGAGTCTATAAGGTAAAATTAAGTTGATACTTTTGTGATGATAGGCTAAGTCTAAGGACAAGACTTCGGCAAAGTCGAAGGCTATGCCTTCGGCTAATATTAGCCGTAGACTGTGGCTAAGCTTTTGATTACAGTAAGCATTCTCTTCTGTTTTTATTGCATATCACATATGATATATTAAATATAATCAGTTATACGTAGATTACGTTTGATATTTTTGTGATGAAAAAGTGTGGTCTAAGGATTAGAAGAAAGAAAAGCCTGATGCAAGTCCTTCGGCTTAGCCTTCGGAAAAATTGATGATTAATATAACTTCTGAACTGCTTACAATATAACTTCTGAACTCCTTATATTGCATATCACATATGATGATTAATTTGCATATACATTATTAATGAAAATGCATATTTGTAAAATTGTAGATCATAAAGACAGTTACGGTTCAAAGGAAATTGAAGACGTAGAAGGAGCTTTGGAGACTACTCAAAATTGTTCTTAAACACATCTCCTAAATAAAAAAGGCAAAAGATGTTAAAGGCAAACTTTTTGTTATTATATATCAGTCTAAGGGTACAACATCTGTCTTTTCTTTCAATTTACACCAATTATCGATTTCTTCTGTATTATTAGTATTTACTAGTAATTAGCTAAAGGTTAGAAGTTTGATGTATGTGCGACAACTAAATGTTTGTATTTGTTTCAGGATGATGCTCCAAAGTCTGGCCAGGGTCCTCGCCCAGGTGGTGCTGCAGGTCCAGGAGCTTCTGTACTTACTTGAAGATGGTGTGTTATCATTGGTGGAATTCAAGAGTAATATTGAAGGATTTTTGGTTATGTTTTTTTATATTTAGCTTAATGTGGATTCATGTATGTTGCACTCATTACTTGAAATCTTCATTTTTATAAAATAATTTTGGTGGGTTAGTTTATTTCTTCAAAGGAACTAGTATGGTTTGAACTTTGGCTAGATTGTATCCTCACACCAATCCTTTCACATGTTATTTTTTACTGGCTTTTGTTATAATAAATAATCAATGCATGATCACATGTGATATAAAACTTATTACTATACACATGTTATATCATATATGATTTAAGAAGGTGGTAAGAAACTATCACATGTGATTTAAAATTTACTACCATACACATGTTATATCATATGTGATTTTTAGAAAAATCACATGTGATATTTTACTTGTTTTTGTTATAATAAATAATCAATGCATGATCACATGTGATATAAAAATTATTACGAGACACATGTTATATCACATGTGATTTTCAGAAAAATCGCATGTGATTTTTTACTACCTTTTGTAATAAGAGAAAGTAAATAGATATGTAATTTCATTAATACTAAATAATATGTAATTTGAAAGAACTGAAAAATAAAATGCCATTAAAGGAAGAAATCACATGTGATATTTAACATATCAATCAAATTACACTTATCGACGAAGCAATGATACGCAGTTCTAGTTCTATAGCTACAGTAAGTGGCTTATTTGGAGACACCAAAACCATGAAAACAGAAGTACATATTTGAAAGGTGTCATCTACTTAAGAGAATTAAGTTATTTAACAAGTTCCTTGAATTTGACGATGCCTTCTAAAGCACGATCAAAATCATTGTCTTTGAGGGCTAAAGTGAAACGGCAGTAACTTGGGATTCAAGTCCAAGAAGCTCCATTGATGCTTATTATCCTGACCATCAATTACGGATTATCCTGACCATTGACCATCAATTATTGATTCCCTGCCACAAAGTAGTTCAAAAAATATCATTCCAAAAGAAAATAAAGATATGAAGCAAGATATGAAACAATGACCATTTATGCACACGATATATGATATTGGACATACACTTATTGCAAATACACACACTGAACGAGTTCTAACGAAAAAGCAAGATTCCTAAGATTTCTAACAAAATGATTAATCAAATGAATTCGAGGAACAAAACCCACCACAGTATCTGGTGCACTTCGCCAAACAATATAATATCATTATCGATAAAGAAAACAACATCTATAATTGGATTCTTTATTTATTTGAATCTGTTATTAAGGGTATCAACCTTGTTTATGTCAAATGGTATATGAAAATTTATTCAATCAAATGCTAAATATCACATGTGATATACTTAACAAATAAGCTCATTAAAAACATATTAATCAAACGCTAAATATCACATGTGATATATTTACCAAACATATATTTCTAACAGTGAAGTCAACTTTTCCAATAACACCTAGCACATGAAATTAATAGAACTCAGCAAAAAACCGTTCAACATAGTACAAACATGAGTTATTGCAGGCTTCATTTCAATATATATCAGCAATATGTGTGCAACAATTACATGACATGTACGAGTGATGACATATGAATAATTTATACAGGGCAAACCAAGGCAATGTCTATATGCTTATATGCCTACACTACAAGGCATACTTTCAACGGAATTTGAAGGTATGGGATAAGCCCTACATAATAGTTGTGTGAGGAACCACAAAGATATAAGATAAACCGACAAAAACTACATAACTGGTGATTCCTCTTAAGTTGCAATTGATCATAATGGAAAATTTTTCTGGTATGAATACTAACAGTATATAATACCAAGCACTAAGCACAAACAAATCGCCATAGTTCCCACCCAGATCAATGTACTTTTGATCCTCTAGCCAACAGTCCTACAAATAAAAACAACGGTAAGCATAAAAAACACATGTTCAAAGTTTTATAAATATTGTTCAACTCTTTCAATTCCGAAAACAATATCCATTTCAGTTATGCATGTTTAGTATGTTGATAGTTGTAAAATACCTCATCACAACTGTCCTCTGTCGATTTAGACCTCCAACAACATTTACACGAGCATAAATAGGAAACTGGAGCCTTCAATTTCAATCATCATTGGCGTGTCATCCAATTGTACGTTGTTGTACCGCTTAAGTTCCTGAAATTTATCACTTATTCGAGCAAATAACACTTCAGCTGAACCCTGTAAAAACGAATGGATGGTAAGAACTAAAGTACATAATATTACAATACTTCGCTCTTGACATGTGTCAATTCCATAAAAGCAATAGGTAGCAAGTAGGGGTGTGCAAGAAACCGAAAAACCGAACCTAAACCGGAAAAAACCGAAGAACCGAAACCAAAAAAAACCGAAACCGATTGAAAAACCGACGGTTCGGTTTTTATATTTTGAAAAAACCGAAGTTTTTGGTTCGGTTTGGTTTTAGCTTTAAAAACCGACCAATTGAAACCGAACCGACATTTAAAGTCAAAATAATATATTTTGCCTTGTTATTCATAAATAATATAAGTATTGTATCTTGATATCTTCCTTTTACATTACCGTTGTCAATGACGCTTTCAAATGTGTCATAACTCTGCTAATATTTTATTTCATAACAATATACATAACACAAATGTGCTTTAAGGTAAAAAAAAATGGGTACACAAATGTCACAAGAACACATTAAGTTTGAATGTTAATAGTTGTTCCTGTTGAAGATGGTGCAATTACATAAAAAGATTGAAGATCTTGTTCCAACATCATTCTTTTTTCGTTTACACACCCTTCAATTGTTTCAGTGTACCTTTCAAGCTCTAACAAATCCTTGGAACTTGGAGGCAACTTTGAGAATGTTGGCACTTGATTTAAGACAGTTCTTTACCCGTTTTAGTACCGTTGTACCGGCCGGTACCGATTTAAGATATGGTTCTATTTTATGATATATGTCAAATCTACTTTGAAAAAGCAAAGCTCGATAAATCGTATAGAAACCGAAAAAACCGAAAAACCAAACCGAAAAAAAACCGACAACCGAAAAACCAAACCGACACAAAACCGAAACCGAATGGTTTCTAAAAATCAAAAACCGAAATTTTTCGGTTCGGTTTCGGTTTTATACAAAAACCGAGCCAAACCGAACCATGCTCACCCCTAGTAGCAAGAACAAGAACTCAAGTACATATTAGCTGTTAATAGACTTGATGCTTACAATTCGTCGTTTACGTTTGTTATCTTTTATTTGTATTACGCAACAGTTTGTTCCGAGTTAGTAACGGGTTTGTCCGTCTAGACTCATACCGTATTTTGTTGATTTAAACTAGTAAAGTATTCTTTTATTTTTGTAAATTAACATCCTTACAAATGTAAAAAATCACTGTTTGAATATACATCAAGATACAATGATATGCCTAACCACATTTAAAATTCAATTTTGCATTTCATCAAACACATGGTGTGCATTTAACTAATATTTTCCCTAAAGTGTATTCTACATGGACAAACCAATATGATGTTCAAAGAAACTAGAATAGATTTAACAAATTAATAACAAAAATATTAAAATATCATCAAATTATAAAAAATAGATGTAGAGCACCATACACTTACTCGTACTTAGCTTCAATTTAGCATATAATGAGTGTTTTTTTATGATTCAATCAAGAAACAGAATCTAGTGGAATCGAATTCGATGCATAACGAGAATGAAAAATGATGATGATGATTAAAAACGACGAATATGATGATTAATTTGATGAACTGAATTTCGAATTTAGGGTTTGATGACAGGATTAGAAGTTGAAGTTGAATTGGGGATGAAATGGGTGAGTGAGAAACACCATACATGTGTGTGTTTTATGAGACTCGAAAAGGTTTTTTTTTTTTTTTAATTTTGGGTTTATATGATTGACCAAAATGCCCTTGTAGTGTTAATGTTGGGTTTAATCTTAGCCATTAGATCTAATGTAATGAAAGGTGAGGATTAGTCCCTTAGTATGTTGATAAAGTTTGGTATGCAAATGATCTTAAATCTTAAGTTTATCACAATTATCAAATAACTTGTAGGTTTAATATATTATTGTTATGAATAATATTATGTGGATGCCCATATAACCCACAAGAGGCCCATGACCCAATTAGCTATTAGGGTTTTTACCCTAATATTCATCTATATATACCCTTTGTATCTCCTACATTATGATTAATAAAAGAATATTTTAATTCCCTCAATTCTTGTTCACAACACGTTATCAGCACGCTCTACAAATGTTTTTTGGTTTCTACAGATGTCTCCAATACAAAAGTTGGTTTTTCTTGTAACGATTGAACTAAGGTGATTTTCGATTTTTAGAGGTAACTCTTGAACCTTTAATCGTACTTTGATAGATCATCAGTTATATATAAGTGTCCTTGGTTACGGTTTTCAATCGATCATTGACTAATATTTTTAATCCTTATTATTAGTTGATATACTTATTTTAACTTTACTTTCTCTTGTTTTTGTTTTATGCAATTGTTTATTTTGTCACAATTCATCTTATGGTATAAGTCACTAATAATATTGATAGACTAATTGATCACTAGTTCACTACGCATACTAATTAATTAGTTTATATCAAAAGGCTGGTATTAAAATTTTGATCATGTTTGTTTTTGATGAGTTTTGTTTTTCGGATTGTTAGATGTTTATAAATATATATTGGAGTTATGTGTTAGTCTGTCGAAATTTGCTAAACTGTCGTTATTGTTGGATTTAAGTTGCTAATATTTTATCATAACTAAAATAAATTGGAATTGTTACATATACGTTTGATTAGTGATCATTATGGTAGACACTATAGATGATGAGTATTATTATTACTTAGGTCAGCGTACTTCATTTTTTTTTCAGTTGGTATCCAATCTTAGTATTTTTATGTTTGCAAACTCGTTCTTATTAGGGCATTTAAACCGATAATCTTTGTGTTTACATGGTGGATGTTTAAATCTTTATAACCTTAGTTTTGTCATAAAAGATATATATCTCATTTGTGGATATTATTTTGATATTGATACTTGTGAATATATATAATATGCCCCTGTTTGCAATCCTTAAGGTTGAACTATATTTAAGTTTTTACGCTCATATATATAGTAACATCGTTGAACTACGTATCTATTAATAATGCCATTTTTTTTCTTAGATGTTGCTAATAGTCTTGATGACATTATTAGGAAGACAAATACATAATTTGATACACATTAAGTTATAATGTGTTTGTTAAATTGCATGTGCCATTAAGTTTGTCAAATATGTGTGATTTTATTCCTTATTCACTTTACTCGATGATTAATACGAAGTATTAGTATATATGTGTTTCACAAATAGCACAACTTTACTTTGTATAAAACTTGTTTTATTTTTAATAATGCTATAGGCTAATGTGCAATTACATTGAACTATGTGAAAGCCATAAAATGCATGCATAAATTTGATTGGAGAAATAAAAGTATAAATGTGATGATGTATTAGTTTCTTAATACTCTTTGACTTTTAGATATAACTAAAGTGTACTTCAAGCACATGTTTACCGTTCTTTAAAAGATAAATTTTAAAATTTCGTGATTACATGCATTGTTTTAAGCGATCAAAGTTACATATATATCATATTATATGATGGGTAACATATATCTAGCTTTATGTGTTTGAGGTTGTGTGTTTGCATGTTACATAAATATATATTATGAATTTTGGTTATAAATTAAGATATAATTTGCCATATTAATTCTGTTTTTTCATTATAAAGCACTTGTGAGATAATTAGAATTCGTTTATAGCAGATCAATTGATATATAATTTATTATTAAAGTTAACTATGATTGTTATTTAGTTTTTTTTAGAAAGAATTAGTTAGTATATGCAAAAGACAACTACTCGCATGTCCATTCGACAACATAAGTGATCTGCATGAACTCTTATGTGTTACTAGAATATGTCATCAATATAGCGGATCTTATATTATAAGGTGCAAAAGATCTATGAATGTTAAAGATAATTTTTTTATGTGGTGTTAATGTTTGAACTTGATAGGTATAACATTCGATATTGCCTTTTATTTGTTTATGAGTTTAGATATGTGCGAACGTTACTAATTATTTGCTTGCTAATTTGATCCTTACAATATGAGATATATATAGTTTGCATGATTTGACTTCTTGGCTCAGAATGCATGATTTGATTCTTGGTTTTATAAAAGAAAAGTGCAATTAAAGCACATGTGGTCATAAAATATAAGTTTATGAGCCAAGATTGTTGTATTAATTGGCATGACCGGTTAGACCATGCCGAGTCAATAATGATGCGAAATGTATAAAAGAACCATGGGTTCTTTAAGATTGAGTTGTATGTTCTTATTGTTCTCAATGGAAGTTAATTGTTCATCTATCACCACCAAACTAAAGTAAGGATTATGTCCTATAAGTTTTGGAAAGAATATGACGGGAATGTATGTAGGCCTATACATTCGTCATGTGAATCATTTTGAGTTTTAAAATCGATGCATCGTCAAAATGATAATTAAAGACGCAACTTAAGGTTAGCGTGATGAATGACTCGTCTTATAAAATGCGAGCATGGTTTTCCAAATTGTATATTTGGAAATGATGGTGAATACTTCCATATGTTGGGTAATTATTGGAATAAGTGTCGAACTTAAAAGTAGCCCATGTTCGTACGCGGATTGATTTTGTTGAAACATTCATAAAACGTCTTAGTTGATTGCAAAGCCAATAATTATGAGAACACAAATCTTAGATTATGGGGCATGTTATAAAATATGAATATGAATTCGCATCATGCCAACAAGATTAATGAATACTCCCCAATAAAATGGTTTATGGTCACGAACCATATGTTTCCTATTAAAGTTTATGTAAATGTGCGAAACTTGTATTGGAAATCCACCACAACGCACAACAATGGGATGTTGAAGTTGAGAATTCATTCAGGGGGAGAATGAGCAGCGAGAAATATGGAATGAATTATGATACAAAAATGTTGATCCTCACACTAATGAAAATGAACTTAAAGTTCAAGGGACAATTTACATTCCAGATCTAGTAGATGCCAGACAAGTTTTATGACCTAAATAAAGTGACTAGATCATACATACGCTGCTAGTGCTCCAATTAAAATGTGTGTCCCAACATTAAAACCAATGATTGATAGTGAGTCTATGGCACGTCTGCAACGTGATAGACTAATCGATTCCAAATAAAAGTCCTCGAATGAAGAGATAAAATGGAGTAGTAAAATGAAGATGGTCGAATCGAGGTAATAAAGACCCCATAATAGTCTCTTAAAGAAAAACTAGACATGAAGGTTATTGAAAACCCCGGGTACGTGCAAAATTATGAGATCTAAATAAATGATTATGATGTCTAGTAGAGTATGGAATCGAAAGACATAAATCGACGTCGATAGTACTATTATATATGATTTTGTAAATAAAAAAGATAACGCTATAATCATGGTGAGGATTATGGAAACATACATGCAGGAAGTGCAGATGTATAAATGAATGGCCAAAAGATGTAAAGACGCAAAGAACTAATGAAAGTTTGAAGTCTCTTGTGATGAGACATGGTTACTGGGACTTGAAGTTTGTGCATATGACTGTGCAAAATTATTTGACATGAATCAGTCTTTATGAGAAAGTGAAATGAAATTATGCATAAGTTATAAGTGATGGCACGCACATATTCTCTCAAAGACTTGTAAATGATCATGCATATACATTAATACATGTTCACATGTGGTGGATCCAGTAATGTATTTAGTAAGTCTGGAAATATAATAAGTAATTGATATGCGTCTAAATGATAAATGAATAGAGCTCATATGAGATTTTATTGTAGAATATAAAATGCATGAAGCATGCTAGTGATTTTTAATGTTTAAAGCATGTAAGAGAAGTTCTCGAGAACAATACTTGATTGTATTAAATTAATCATGCTTTTGGCAAATGTTTAATAATTGCCTTAGTGTATAGTATTGTGCCAAATAAGGAATTATGTTTCCCTATGAAACTTTATAAAGGGATCTAGAATTGAATATTGTTTAAGTTCAGACAGTTTGATTTTATGATTACAAAGGCAACGAAATGCATAAAAGTTGAATTTGCAACAAAAGACGCAGTTTGTCTTAGCTTATGATTTGAAGATCTTAAAGATGAAATCATTGTGCATCATGAAAGCTAAATAAAGATGCTATATATATTTATATGGATAAATGACGCTCATGTTTATGAGGTCACGTAATACTGAAAAGACCCCCTTGATTTATAAAGATGATGATCACAATATGGATTTAAAAGTGTGATACTAAAATGCGTATGGAACGATTGAAGTTCTCGCTAGTGGTCATACATGATATAATATATCATTCACTTTGAATTTGTTGGCAATGAATAACTTATGAAGTATGATGATATACTTGCATGAGGTGTATGACATATGGTAATATGAATATGCGAACAACGTGTAGAGAATATTTATTCATGTGATTCTATCAAGACACTTTAATGTGCATTTCACTGACTCAATGAGCTTAAGTGATGTGATCATCAGGGGGAGATAAGATACGCGTTGCACTCTTTTTCCCTTGACCACGGTTTTGTCCCCACAGGGTTTTCCGGCAAGGTTTTTAATGAGGCAACATCCCCGAGCGTATAAAGGAAGTATGTACTCTTTTCCCTTCATTAGATTTTTTTCCCACTGGGTTTTGTCTAGTAAGGTTTTAACGAGGCATAATCCTCAAATGGACATCCAAGGGGGAGTGTTATGGATAATTATAATATGGATGTCCATATCTTATAGGATATTGATTAGAGGTATTTGAATTATATTAGAAGATTACATATCTTCCATAATGTCTGACTCTCACAATGGTCGATCTTAAACTGGATATGCATTTACATGTGGAGGAACCGCAAATTCATGGCGTTGAGTTAAGCAGATGATCTCAGCGATTTCATCTAACCATGCAGAAATTCTAGCGATACATGAAGCAAGTCGAGAATGTGTTTGGCTAAGAAGTATACCAACAATTTTGCATGAAGATAACACAACATGTATTGCTCAACTTAAAGAATGTTATATCAAGGGCGATAGGACGAAATATATTTTACCAAAATTCTTCTTCAATCATGACTTACAAGAGAATGGTGATATTAACAAGTTCGTTCAAGCGACAATTTGGCGGATCTATTTACAAAGGCACTTCCTACATCAACATTTAGGAAACTAAGTTACAACCAATGGAATGCGACGACTCAAAGAGCTCAAGTGATATAGTCATCAGAGGGAGACAATACGCACTGCACTCTTTTTGTCCTTAGTCATGGTTTTGTCCCACTGGGTTTTCCTGACAAGGTTTTTAATGAGGCAGCATTCTTAAAGCGTAATAACAATATGGACATCCAAGAGGGAGTGTTATGAATAATATTACGTGGATGCCCATATAACCCACAAGAGGCCCATGGCCCGATTAGCTATTAGGGTTTTTACCCTAATATTCATCTATATATACCCTTTGTATTTCCTACATTATGATTAATAAAAGAATATTTTAATTCCCTCAATTCTTGTTCACAACAATTATTTTTTTTTGTAAAAAGTTTTTTCGCTAAGTATATTACTTTAAAAAATGTTTAAGTACAACAGGTGAAATCTCACTCCAAAAAGGGTAAATGTAGGCTTAAATTTTGTTTACCACTATTCTTATTTGTTACTTTATAAAGTACTTTTCTAGTATAATTTCTGAATTTTTTTAGAGACTTCGTTACTGTAAGATATAACTTTTCACATACACATCAAACCATAACACAAGGTGGCGAATAAGATGGAATTCTAGAGAGAGAAAGTTAGAGGTTTAGGGAACTTAGTGAGAGAAAGTGAAAGATATTATTATGAGCTCCAACTCTCTACCTTGGAAGGTAGAGAGTATTTATAGTCTTACATAACTCGCCACACTTTGGGCTGTGGATCAGGCATACAGTGGGTAAAGACCCGTCCGTCCTCCACGGTGTTACTTAACTAAAATACTACTTAACTTAAAAGAACTACGACTACGAGCTTTCTAACGATTACATATACTTGAGGTGACCGACTCTTTAATACCGGGAATTTCTAATTCCTAACAATCTCCCCCTAAGGGAGGTCACCTCAATTATGTACCAAAATTACATTGAATACAAATAGATATAACATTTAACAATTGATCTTGCATTCTTGATGTAGTCCTTTGCTCTTAAGCTCGTAGTCATTGATACTTCACAATGCATGTTTGGTTACTTCAAGTGGAGGTCTTTTACTGATCCACGTGATGATGAGTTTGAGCCATCTTTGGAGATCATCGGCTATCAAAAATCTCTGAGACATCCATTGTGGTGTTGTGACTTTGGGACCGACATGCTCACATTCTGGATCATGATATCTTCTCATCAGAGTAGCGGAAGCATTTGTTGAATCATGATATTGGCAGCAGCGTAGCAGAAGCATGGAGTGAAAATATCAGAGTTATTGATGCACTAATCATGATTTCTTTTGAGTTGAATGTGTTAAGTGAGCATGCGGCTATGGATTGACTGCTTCATTCTGATCAGCTGCAAACGTCGGGCGTACCTGCATACAACAGTTAGCAACAAATCGCACGAAAGTGTCTTTGATCACTTTCGATGAATTGAGGTACACGGCCCACGGTTCCCCGTTGATCAGTACAAGTACTGCCTGTGATCAGGTAGGATTCCTAAGAATCTCCTTGACAGGGTTTCGCAGCTGTTCTAGCTGTTCTCAAACCGGAACGTCTCAAAGAAGACAACACGGAGTGAGTGAACCAGCGAATTTTAAGTCCACTGATTGATGAAAAGAGATTTGAAAAACAATCGTGTATTGCTCAAAAGAAGTTGTTTTTGCAATACAACGAAGGTTTTATTGAAAATCAATTATCAATCATAAAAATACCTTTTGGTTTGAAAAATGAGTACACGGTCGATGTGCAAAAGAAAAGAGTTTATAAGCACAAAGACCGGTTTTTCAAAGGTATCCGTCAATCCCTAACCTGAACCAGGATTGATTCAAGAAATTGAATCGCCCCATTGTTTCTGTTCAGTTGTCACATGGTTGATCTATATGATAGATCTCACATGCCACCTACCAGGAGCTTGTTTGATGTTGGCTCCAGAAGGCTTTCCATCTTCATTGTGAATATTAAACACATCACTCAGATGTTCTGGCAATACCACAAGGATAATGCGTAGGACTCAAGATATAATCTCTCTTTCCACATTGTGTGAAACAGAGAGTCTTCATTGAAAGTGTCCTAAAGAGATTTATTGATGATCTCGTGGCTCTAGACTCAATTTGTGCATATTTGGATCCTATAACGGAGACTAGGGAGAGGGTCTCCTTCTTCAATATCAACCATCTCTAAGAGAAAGTCGATAGATAATGTCGGTTCCCCGTGAGAATGAAACAAGCCCTTTTAAGAGGAACTTGAGTGGTTTGGAAAGTTGAAGTGCAGTGCGTCACTGGGTCCATGACGTCTTGTCTTCAATACCGATGTTACCATCAGTAGCATATGAAGTGAACCCGGTTTCTGCCCTAAGGTTGAATTAATGCAGGGCTATTTGTTTTCACCCTATTTTCATTCAATTCTTTTTAATTCTTCAACCCCTTCAGTGCTTACCGAGACTTCATAGCTAGAACCTTGTTGGGTTTATTCCAGTACTAGCTCAGTCATAGTCCGCACTCTTCCCTTATCTCATTTTTCTCCTTTTATCATCATACCTAAGGACTTCTACACTAACTAGTGGATTGTCCCTGGGTAGATCCCTCCGGTTCTGGCGGATCATGGGAACCAATACCTAACCTTATCATCCTTATATCACCATAAAGTAAAGTTGGTCGGTCAATTTGGTATTGTTCATCTGCCATTGGATCCAATTGAAAACCATTTGAAAAACAATTCAAATACTTGTGATATATTATCAAAGCTTTTTGTACCTGAATTGTTTTTGATATTTTTAGAACGAGAACTCCCCCTCAACATGTGCATCAAGTATTGACAATGTTTTGCACACGGAGGCAAGAGAAAGAATTTACTTCTTTTGATTACCATTTTCTAAAAGATATCAACATCACTTCCCTCAATAGATCAAGTTGGTATAGCATTTCCGGGAAGGATGAGGTTTCCATGAATTTTTGCTCCCCCTCAATATGTGCCTCGAGGTTTGAAAAGAGTTTTGCACATACTAGAGGGAACCTGCACATTAGGATGAATGATCACGTTTTAAATCAAAGGTTTAAGATAGATGCTCCCCCTCAACATGTGCATTGAAAAAATTGAAATCGTTTGTCACATGTGAGAAGGACAGCATGTACATTCTTTTATAACCATTTACCTGATTATCAGTTTAAATCCAATTTAAATCACACATTCTCCCCCGATCACAATTATCAAATCATTTGAGATTTGTGATCTCGTATAGATTTAAATTGATTTTGAAAACTTTTAAGGAGAATTGTGACTTGATTGTGAAAGTGTTTTAACTGATATGGATCAGATTTTAAGACTTTAAACTCCATTTATAAAACATGCATGTATATCTTTTGAAAACAATTTAATGCTAAATAACTTTTTAATTTAATTGAAATCATTCTCCCCCTCAATCAATGACTTAGGTTGTTGATTGAGAGATAGAGATTTTGACATATAAGTCCAGATGATTATCAAAAATAGAGATTGAGTTATTTTTCAGAGCATTTAGTTTTCAGCAGATAAATGTTTATAGAATCAGAGCATAGAATTTGAAAACATGGTAAAACATGGCTCTGTTCTTTCTTTAAAACCGGGTTATTGCCTGAAAATGACAATAAACCATTTTTTTCTCTTTCTCCCAAAATTTTTTTTTTTTTTTTTTTTTTTTTTTTTTTTTTTTTTTTTTTTTTTAAATAAAAATTCGAACAACATCTAAAGACCCGTGTCATTCTTTGAATGACAGCACAAAGACCGTAGATATTATCGAACCGGAAGAAACATGACAAAAATGACAATATTTTTTAAGAATTTTCGAATTTTTCAAATTTTTATGGATTTTGAAAGTTTTATATTTTTCTATTTTGTTTTTAAAAAATATATGTACAAGAGATAGATGAAGATAGACCTTTACTCCTCGTCTTCCTCCTGAAGACGTTTGAGAGTTTCTGGTTGAAGGCTTTTCAAACCAAGACGTGGAAGAATAAACTCAAAACGTTCTCTTGGAAGAGCTTTGGTGAAGATGTCCGCTAACTGATATTCAGACCTCACAAAATATAGTTCCACTACACCTTTTTCCACTTGTTCCCTGATGAAATGATGTCGAATGTCGATATGCTTTGCTCTTGAGTGTTGAACGTTGTTGCATGAGAGAGCAATAGCACTTTTATTATCACAGTACAGAGGGATTTTGTTGAATTCAAAGCCATAGTCAGATAATTGAGATCTCATCCATAAGATTTGAGCACAACAAGATGACATGGCTATGTATTCAGCCTCTGTAGAGGAAATAGAAGTACTCATTTGCTTCTTTGAAGACCAGCTCACAAGCTTATCACCCAAAAACTGAGCACCTCCTGACGTACTTCGACGTGTATCTTGACAACCTGCATGATCAGCATCTGCATAGGCCGTTAGTGACATACCGGTGTCTTTCGGGTACCATAGTCCCATATTGATGGTTCCTTGGAGATACCGAAAGACCCGTTTAACTGCTTCAAGGTGCTTTTTGGTAGGCTTAGCCTGGTATCTAGCACACATGCACACAGAGAACAAAATGTCTGGTCTACTAGCAGTGAGATACATCAGGGATCCAATCATACTTCGATATTTAGTTTGGTCAATCATGATCCCTGAGAGGTCCTCATCTAGTTTGGTTCGGTCAATCATGGGGGTGTCAACAGGGTCACTTGAATCAAATCCAAATTTCTTTAAAATCTCTGTTGCATATTTAGATTGATTTATGAAAATGCCTCCGGGACTTTGAGAAATTTGTAATCCCAAGAAAAATGACATTTGTCCCATCATTGACATTTGAAACTTTGAACTCATTTCATTTGAAAAACGATCACATTCCATTGGGTCAGTCGAGGCAAAAATAATATCATCAACATAAATTTGAACATGAATCAAATGTTTGCCTGACTTCCTGGTGAACAATGTAGGATCAACTGCTCCTTTGATGAATCCGGTTGATAGAAGAAACTTTGATAGTGTATCATACCATGCCCTTGGAGCTTGCTTTAAACCGTAAAGAGCCTTCTTCAGACGATAAACGTGAGTAGGATGCTCTTGGTTCACGAATCCTTCGGGTTGGCTTACGTAGACAACTTCCTTAAGATCTCCGTTCAGAAATGCCGTCTTTACATCCATCTGATATACCACCATGTTCTTACTAGCAGCATTAGCCAAAAAGATTCTGATTGCCTCGATTCGAGCAACTGGAGCAAAAGATTCTTCAAAGTCTATACCCTCCTCTTGACGATATCCTTTAGCAACTAATCGAGCCTTGTTTTTCAACACATCACCATGCTCATCAAGTTTTACTTTGAAGATCCATTTTAGAGCTATAATCATAGCACAGTCCGGAGCAGGTACTAACTCCCATACATCAAGACGATCAAACTCATGAATTTCATCTTGCATAGCATTGAACCAGCTATCTTCATTCATAGCAGTTTTAACATCTTTTGGTTCGATCTTAGATAGTACGGAGTTGAAGAAGCACCATAAGGCATCGGTTGCGAGTTGCTTCCGGGTTGATACAGGGCGAGAGGGATTACCAATGATGTTGTCTAATGGATGATCGTGAGTCCATTTTATGAGGTGTTCATGTGGCATTTGTTGAGGAACTGAAGTAGCTGAGTCGATGTCTTCTGAAGAAGATGGTTCTGATGATGATTCAGGAGTAGCAAATATGTTTTCAAATGGAGCATCTTCAGGAGTCGCAAAGGGATTAACTTCATTGTTGATGTCAGAAACATTTCCATGATGTACATTTGAAGAATGATGATTTGTTGATGAGACTGAAGGATCAGCAGCAGGTGCTTCTTGGCTTAAAGATATTGAGACTGAAGGATTGACTTCATTTACTGGAATAGGAGCATCCTCTGTTGTAGGGATCAGCACCTCATTAGTAGTAGACTCATACAGTTCATCAAACATTGGATCCAACAATTTCTTTACATCATCTTCAGATGGAGGTACATATGGCGTTTCTTGAGAGGAGTTTGGAACAAGGGATGAACCAATAGGACTGTTTTGAAGTGCGGGTCCTGAGCTGGAGTGTCCAGGAGCCATTTGACCGGTCAGCTCATCAAACGTAACGTGAATTGTTTCCATGATATTTCGGGTTCTTTTGTTGTAGATCCGGTATCCCTTTTTGTTTGGTGCATATCCTACAAATACTCCAATGTCAGCTTTAGCTCTAAGTTTGCCCAAGTCTTGACCCTCATTAGTTGGATAGCACAAGGCACCAAACACACGAAGGAAATATAGATTAGGTTTTCTGTTGTGGACAAGTTCATATGGAGTTTTTCCATGAATGGTGTGAATCAGGGAACGATTTTGTGTGTAGCATGCAGTGGCAATTGCTTCAGCCCAGAGAAACATTGGAACCTTTGAGTAGATCAGCATTGTTCTAGCAGCTTCAACAAGAGTACGATTTCGTCTTTCAACTACACCGTTCTGTTGAGGGGTTCGTGGAACACTTCTTTGATGGCTGATTCCAACGCTTTCATAGAATTCACTAAGTTGTTTGTTGACAAACTCAGTTCCATTGTCTGTTCTGATAATTCTGACAGTTTTGTTTAGTCTAACCTGCAGTTGTTTGATGAGTTTGATGATGATATCAGGAGTTTCATCCTTTGTCCTTAAGAACTTGACCCAGGTGAATCTAGAATAATCATCAACCACAACTAACACATATTTCTTCCCAAAGATATTCTGCACCCTCATTGGTCCACATAAATCCATATGAATCATATGAAGAACTTCTGTGACAGAGTTAGTAGGTTTGGGTTTATGGGCATACTTCTTGCTTTTTCCCAATTGACATGCTGAACAAAGATGATCCTTTTCATACTTTAGTCTAGGTAAACCTACAACTAAGTCCTTTCTGGAAAGATCGTTGATGGTGCCGAAGTTCAAGTGATTGAGACGACGATGCCATAACCAAGACTTTGTTTTTGAAGCCTTTGATAACAAGCAGATTGGTGAAGCTCTCATCATGTCATCGATAGAGATAGTGTAAAGGTTTGAGCCACGAGTTCCTTTCAACAGTTCCTTACCATTAAGATCTCTAACAAAGCAGGTATGTTTTCTGAAGGCTACTTCTAGATCAGAGTCACAGAATTGACCAACAGAGAACAGATTATGTCCTAAACCTTCCACATAATACACTCTGGAGATGACACTATCACCAACAACATAATCTCCATAACCCATAATAGCACCGAAATGATCATTACCAAATCTAACAGTCCCGATGAATTTGCTCACGAAGTTCATGAGCCGTGACCGGTCTCCAGTCATATGCTTGGAACAGCCTGAGTCCAGGTACCACAGAACGATTTGAACGATCTGCAGTTGAACACAGACAAGAATGGATAACTGGATAATTGGGATCCCCATGCAAGAATGGGTTCCATTTGGTTAGTAGCAACAGTTGGAACACCCACATCAGAAATAGAAGCATTCATATCAGACAATGAGGTAATGGAATCATTATGAGTAGATGCAATACTAGTGTCTGTATTAGTCCTGTTTACAGTGTGACCACTTCTTAAGGGAATAGTTCTACCAGTAGGCATCCATTTTCTAGTGGGCATTATCTGATTGGTCTTATGACCAACAGGTATCCAATAAGAACCTATTCTGCTGAATGTTCTTCCTGTGGGTTTCCATTGTTTTCTAACTTTCTTTCGCTTTTGCCTTTTAGCCTTTTTAGCATGAATTTTAGCATTAACAATATTAACTGGACAATTAACATCATTAGGCAAAGCATTGACATCACATCCATGATTAGAAACAGAATTCAAGCAATCATCAGTACAAGGTTTGCAAATAGTATCAGAATTCGAATTAATTACAGTACGCTTATGGCTAATACTAGAATCAACACGATTCGTTTTATTCGATTCAAACTTAAGGTTCCTAGATTGTTCTTCTACTTTCTTCCAGTGCACATTCTTAGCTTGAGAGGTCCTATCATTCCTTGTATTGTCTTGAGACTTTGACCTGCTCCCTTTAATGTCACTGATTACTCCTGTAGAGGGAATGGGAACATTAGTTTGTTTTACTACTCTTTGCACCACCTGTTTAGATGTGCTGGGATCTGAACTACATGCAGGTGCACTACGGTTCACTTTCATAAAGCTAGATGTACTGAGATTGGTACTCCTAGAAGGCACATTAGAGTTCACTTTCCTAGCATTGACATATCTAGAATCTGAACTACTCAAGGGTACACTACAACTCTCATTCAAAACATTGGGAATCGAGTGCATCTCATATTTGGCCTTAGGCATTGAGCATGGAATCAAAGGGTTAACTCTCTCACCTAATGTCTTTGGGCATATGGTGATCAAGCATTCTAAGATTTCTTGAGATCGTTTGGCATATGAGCATGCATGTCCAATTGCATTATCATGAGGTTTCTCTAGCTTATCCTCTTCAACAATCTCACGCAGGCATTCTAAGCAATCCTTGAGGGATGAGAAATATGTTTGAATGGCAAGTTTGTTGTTCCTTAGGTGAGGGGGGACATATGTCACAGATAAAACAGATTTATTGCCAGAGTGAACCTTAGATACAACATTCTCCTCATTGATCATTGGCATTTTCCCTTTTACCTGACTCTTCAGATTCTCAATTTCCTTTTGCAATGAAGTTATTTGTTCGTTGTTTTTGTTACGAGTGACTTTAATTGATTCAAACAACTCATTGAAATGACGTTTAACCTTTTCATTCTCTTCTAGAAAACTTTCGTTTTCCTTTTGTAAAGCATTTACTAGGTTTTGAAGATGAAACGTTTGAGAATTCTGAGAATCTAAAGAAGGAGGCATTTGGGATCCTGTCATATTGTTCGTTTGACCCTTTAATTGAGAGATTTGGGCTTTCAACTTTCTGATCGTGTTACACTGAGCTTGAATCTGTTCATCTCGTTTGTTAATTTGAAAAACTGCATCAAACTCTGGAGCATCTGAAGATGTCTTGATATTTGAAGTTTTGACATTTTCTTTGAGATGTTGATATTTTAGTTGTAGATTAAAATACTCAACTTCTAGTTTAGAAAAATGTTTAACCAAATTGTCATGATCATCCAGTTCAATTTTCTCATTTAGTTTAGAATTAGTTTTTTCAAGCTCAATGACACGATCATGGGAGACTTTCAGGGCCACAGATAATTCATGAAATTTGGAAGCATTAATAGAGCAATTTGAAGCAGTGAAAAACACATCTTGAGCAACACATTCAGTAATAAGATTCTCATTTAATGTATGCAAGTTCTTTCTCTCAATCTCATTATATTTTAGTGCACGCTCATAATCACTAACTTCAGCAACCATTGCATCAAATTCCTTTTCCATACCTTTAATATCAGCTTCTACCCCTTTTTTAAGACTCTCAAAGTGATCTTTTAGAAGTTTAAAGAAGGGCATGACCTCAGTTAAATAACATTCTTTCATTTGTTCAAAACCTCTTTCACCTTCAGTTATACCAGTGGGAGTGATCCTTTTCTTGCAAGTTTTCTCAAAATCAACAAATAGTTGGAATATAACGTATTGGCTAATTAATGTCTTGCTTTTAGTGGCAATTGTTCTAGGTACAAGATGCATAGGTGTATTAGGAGGATACACAGTTGCTCTAGGCATTTTCCGAAGGGGAGGGTTTGTTTCTACAATATTTTCGGCTTTCTGCTTATCTAAATCCATTTTCCAGAAGACTTGTTCGGGAGTCAACAAAGTCTGAGGCTTAAACTTGTTTAATGCAATCCAGTTTTCCTTTTTGTAATCGTGAGGAGAGATAATTATTTTTTTCTCTTTGCATTTAGGGTCATCTAGTTTTTTGTTCATCCTTTCCCTAGTGACTTCATCTGATTTCTTATCTTCCTCAGTGCACTCAACGCAACTAGGTTTCTGCCTAGGCTTAAGAATTTCATTACCATCATAAATCACCTTATGAGCATTTCTAGCCTTTTTGATTACCTCTGGATTTGGTTCCTCAACAAGGGGAATGCTATGCTTATCGCTTAAGACTCGATGTTTGGTGACCATGTGAGCAGTCTGAATGGTGTTTCCTTGTATGTACAACTTGTTTTCAAGTTTGTTTTTCAAAGTTTTCAGATTAGAAAAATCTCTTAAGAGCTTTGATTCTTTTACATTAAATTCTTGCTTAAGCATTTTCACGTTTTCTTGAAGTTCTTGTTTTTGCTTAGCTGTTTTAGAAAGTTTTTCTTGCAAAGAATTTAATTCTTGTTTCAATACTTCCTCTCTAAAATTACTTTTTCTAATTACTGTACGCACTTGGTCATCCATTTCCTGCTCACGAGTGGTCAACTCAAATTTTGCACGTTGTTCATAAATGGCAACACGTTCCTTATAGGCATTTAGTTCAGAGATAATGGAATCATTAGGAGCACATGCAGTGTATTCATCAAAGACATAGTCATTGTTGACTGCAGAAGATGCATCACTAGGTACAACTTCACTTTTACTTTGTTTCACGTATTGATCATATGGGACAATATTGATATTACCCGTATTTTCAATATTTGATTCAAAAGTTTCGGTTGGTTGTACTTTGTCATGCATCTGTTGCACATCAGCATCATCATATAGCTTTAATACCTCAGAGATGAGTTTGTCCTTTGATGGGCCAGCTTGTGGTGAAGAAGTGACCTTGGGAGACACCATGGGAGAGATGCTAGCCATAAATATTGTGTGTGCAGTAGGTCCATCATCCACATCAGAGTCGTAAGCATCGCAGTCACCGACTTGAAAGGCATTTTGATGATTGTGACCTATCTCCTGAATGGGCTGCTCATCTACATCTGCATCATAGGTCTTGGCATTGCCTTCAGCAAGAAACAGCAGTTCCTCTTCATTCAAAGTAGCACCATTGTCCTGAGCTTGAGCCAGCAACATCTTATCTCTGAAGTATTCGGCATTTTGTGGACGCTTTGGAGATGTGCAGTTCCTTGCAAAGTGTCCCTCACCACCACAGTTAAAGCATTTGATTGGCTTAGCTTGACCTGGGTTACCATTCCTTCCTCGATTCTGGTTTCCAACATAACCTCTCCCAGCTCCACCTCGTCCCTGTTCATACTGTCTTTCCTGAACTGGTTGCACCACGATCCTTCCATCTTTAATAGTGGCTTGATTATGTGGGTTAGATGCAGTTCTGAGGTTGTTGTTGGTTTGTGGAAGAGAATTCATGTTTTGACTAATGAGAAGAGCAAGTTGATTAATGATGTTACCCACGTGTGCATCAGCATCAGCTTGTTTGAACTGAGGATCAGGGATGAGTTTGTGATTACCATTACCCAAGGGAATGACTTGTGATGCTTTGGTTGTGATTCCAATGTTTGAGTAGAAGGCAGTTGAATCATTAGACGAGCTTGTCTCTCCTGGGTTAGTTTTGAACTGATTGAGAATCAATTTTTCAAACATGGCATGTCTTTCATTCTGAAGGAGGAAGGCATAGAGTTGCTCATAGTTTGTGTTCTTCAATCCTTTAGTGAGCTTCACAGCGGTAACAAACTTGTGCCATTCGGGATTCATGTTGTTCACAAATTTTGAGTTCAACTGAATGTTAGGCATAGTCATCTTGATGTTCCTCATGTCATTCACTAACTTATGAAATCTCACATAGTACTCATAGACACTCTCATCTGGTTTCATCTTGAAGTGCTCAAATTCATCATAGAGTTGGGATTCCCTGTCTTCCATAGTTAATTCTGAACCTGAGAGAAGCATCTTAACGTTATCCCAAACAGCCTTTGCATCAGTGTTATGATTGATCAGCTTGTAGATGTCTTTAGGAAGACCTTGAAGAACAATGTTTGAAGCCCTGATATCTGCATCGAATCTCTTTTTCTCCTCATTATCAAGCTCATTGTACATCTTAGGTCTGTCCATTCCGTAGACAGGAGTACCATCTTCATTAGTATCAAGTATGTCTCTAGTCGTTTCAACCCGATATGGTCCTTCATCAATGGATTTGAGAATGTTTACACCATTTTCCTTTCCAAGGCAATACAATCTGATTCGTTGAGCCCAAGAATCGTAGTCAGTTCTGTCAAGCATTGGTGGACGAGTATCTGAGCCAGCTGCTTGAACATCCTCGGCAACAGTGGAGATGACAGTGGGAACAGTGGGAATGTTGGTAGACATGTTAACAGATTATACGGGATTTTATAACTCTATGATTAAACCGGGAAATAGATTCTTTCACGGGATTTTACTAAATCAAGAGAAAACCGTAAACAATCACTCAAGTTGCTAGATGATAAAGTGCTAACTCGCTACCAAATAATGCACTAAGTCGCTAGAAATTAGTGCACTAAGTCGCTAACCCTTAACTCGCTACACGTCTAAGTCGCTAGAGTCCCAAGTCGCCAACAGAAAAGCAAGTCGCTAAGTAGTAACTCGCTACAGACTAAGTCGCTAGCCAAATTTGTGCAGTAATTCGCTACACAAGTCGCTAGATATGCAAGTCGCTAAAGAGCAACTCGCTACAGACTAAGTCGCTACCACAAGTCGCTAACCGTAGTGGAGATTCCACTACTTGTACTTTAACTCGCTAGCTCTAACTCGCTAGCTTTTATAACTGTAAGTCGCTACAAAACTATGAAGTAAGTCGCTACCAAGAAAACAAGTCCGAGAGCTAAGTCGCTAGCTTGAAAAACCAAATAACCTTCACTTTTCAATCCAAAAACAACCCAACCAAGATGATTCAAGCTTACCAAATGAAAACCTAAACACTTTTGATGATTCTAAACATAAAAGTACCAACAAAATTTAAACTTTAACACACGAAATCAACCAAATGATGCAAAAACCACTAAACTTTTTCAAACTCAAAAACCACCTAAAAACCACTATAAATCCAAAGATGTGCAAGATATGATCTAACCATGGCTCTTGATACCAATTGTAAGATATAACTTTTCACATACACATCAAACCATAACACAAGGTGGCGAATAAGATGGAATTCTAGAGAGAGAAAGTTAGAGGTTTAGGGAACTTAGTGAGAGAAAGTGAAAGATATTATTATGAGCTCCAACTCTCTACCTTGGAAGGTAGAGAGTATTTATAGTCTTACATAACTCGCCACACTTTGGGCTGTGGATCAGGCATACAGTGGGTAAAGACCCGTCCGTCCTCCACGGTGTTACTTAACTAAAATACTACTTAACTTAAAAGAACTACGACTACGAGCTTTCTAACGATTACATATACTTGAGGTGACCGACTCTTTAATACCGGGAATTTCTAATTCCTAACAGTTACATTAACACTTTATGCACTTTGAAAGTTTATAGAAAATATTTTGTTTACCTTTCCTTTCATAATGTTGTATGTTTATTAATTTCTCCAATTGCAAACAAATTGTGTGCAACTTAGCAGTATATGAACTTAACAGCATTAATTTAGTTTATTGAGTTAAAACTTTAAAATAACACATTAGAAATCTTCAACGAATTTACAAAGTTTTACTACACTTATATGATTAGTTAATCATAATCGTAGACTGTATAAATGAAGAGGCAGTGTACGCTCTCGGTTATGCCATGCAACAATACATGCGCTATATTTAAGCTAAAACAGAAGCAGTAGTAAGTGACTGATTCGCAAATATGGGAAAAATACAAACCGAGTTTCTTCCTGCCGCAAATACCGAACTTTCCCAGGAAGAACACTCTCGGCGCCACCCTTGTCATATGCCACCCTATTGCACCAACCTAATGTAGATGCCATGATCGATCCACCACCTGAAAAATTCCACAATCCTTACAAATCCCTACCTTCCAATGACTTGAATTCCGCACCAACTTCATCATATGTGGTTTATAGGGCAGAGATTTTTCAGAAAAAGGTTCATGGTAAGGATTGAGGGATTTTTCAGACAGTGAATAGACATCATATTCATGATAAGATAATGTGATCAAGTAGTTCTCTATCTATTGTGTTCTATTTATAACAAGAAAACAATAAAACCTTATCAATAATGAGGTTGGTAACTTTAATGTGTCCCGTACTCTTTGCGTAAATTTTAACAAGGGGCCCTTCAAAGTCTTGACTGTTGAGATTAATAAACATGATATACAAATAATAACATGTAGACATCACAGAGTACACAGCGGAAGACTTAGAATATAACAGCAATTAATTAACTGAAATAAATGCGTAAACATACCTTTTTCAAATTGCAAGAACTCCTTCAATCAAGAACCCTAATTAGGGTTTATGTGGTTTAACGAATTGACCCTTACCGTTTTTCAATTCAAACCAATCGATGTAACAATAGTGTGTTACACCACGTTTTTGTACACACGTACTATTAGCGATTCGATGCGAATGCTAGTTCTTGATCACAATAGAATAACCAAACATCTTTGTTATGCTCAAGGTCACTCGTAAATCCTTTACAATGGGGATTCACTCGTCGACCAAGACAAGATGGAAGAAAAGAAGAAGTTTGGCCCCCTATTGAAATCTAGTGTGTCAAAGGATGTATACATGGGGATGTATTTATAGCCTTATGGTAGATATCAAGTTTACTATGGTTTCCGATGTGGGATTCCATAGTTTCGGCAAAAAACAAGCCCAAAAGAGGGTTCCTAAAACCGCCTCTTGGCTTGTTTACTTTTCTTCATATTTCGTTGACATTTAAAGACCGATAGTCACTTCCAATTAGTACTTATCGCTCGTTTGGTCGTTTATTGTGAATTTAATAATTAAACATAATATTTTATATTAATTATTTAAACATCGAATCTCATACGTAAAGTGTGCAATCCCGTGGTCTCGAGTTCGAATCCGGTCATACACATATTAAATATATCCATAAACCAACAGCTCCCACTTGGAGATATCTTAATATGCGTAATGACATTGGTTAGCATCTAGCAACACGCCAATGACCCCAGAACAACTCGAGTATGGTTTCCTGGAAAAAACCTTTTGATGATTCATCATCATACTTATCCTTTTGTTTCTAATACCATGTTAATAAGAATATGGATCTCACTCATTTCTTAATTAACTATTTTGTTTCTCGCTTTATTTTGATTGATCAAGATTACCAATTCTTCTGAAGAAGACCTTGGGCATGGCCATGCAAACATCTTAACAATCCTACGAGGGCCCCAGCATTATTATATTTCAAATAAATTTGAAGGAAACAAATCCCGTTTTGACTACGAGAAGAATTCATAAATTTTACAACATTTCTGAAAACAACCCTTATAACTACCAGTTACGTATAGCGTTAGATTGCTTCACAGAAATGCACTACATCCATGGCATTTCTCTGGTATCTCAAGTCAGAGGATAAATATTCATGATGTACTTAATGACTAAGATCCATAAAGTACCATCATGTGGTTGGGATAAGTCCTATATTCAATCCATTGAATATCATCTGAAATTAGTCATGCTACGCATCAATATACTTTCAAGTATATTCTAACTAATACTCAGATTTGTCTTAATTCAATATCATTCCCATGTTATTGATCGACAACGGACTATTTAGAATAACTTAAGTTATTCAAGGATTTAAACATGCAAATATAGGATAACATCATAATAAATGAATAATAAACATAACAAAATACTTTATTTCATTTGAATTATAATGTTTACAATATCCTTTATCCAAATACTAAATAGATCAATGCATGATAATTCTTAGTTAATGAATTTTGCCTCAAGTCATGATAATCATACTTGTTGACAGGGCATAACTTCAACTAACTTTGATCTATAGAAATTTTGAGAATACTTATTTCAAAAATTCAACAAGTGAATATCTTGTATGTGTTTACACATATCTTGATATTGTCATATCATTCTATAAGATGCGTGACTACCTGAACCACCTTTTATGACAATCATCTTCCAAAACCTTAAGGTTTAAAAGTATTATATATTCTTTAATGTATAATGCAACTATGCTCTTAGTTGAGCATAACTAGTCGACATGGTCATCATCAAGGATACCATGACTAGAATTGAGTGTCATCTCAATTATACTAGCATCATTGTGTACAACAATATGCTCTTTAAACATCCGTAAACTTTGAATATTTATTTGTTTGGTGTCATCCAAACCTCAAGTTTGTTGACTTATGACAATTACATAACAATTGTTGTATAGAATCTGGGAGCAACTCCAGGCTGAGGAATGCAATTCTAAATCCAAACATAAATATTACAATGTTGTTAAATCATCTTGTAATCAAGCATGATACAACAACCTTATACACAACATGATGTTCATGATGAATCTTCGAGTTAGACTTTAAAATCTCATTCATATTCTATCTTGTCAAAGATATGTATTTATCATGTTCTATTAGACTTATTTATTTACCGCATATGTTTATAACAATAAACATATATCTCAAGGTTGTATGTCTTATTTCCAAATCTTACAAACGAGGTTTCACTCCCAACTATAACTTAATTTAGGTGGAATGTAGTTGCCCATACAACATATAAGATTTAAGAAAATAAAAATAATACTCCCACTAGCTTTCAGGAATACTTATGAGCAATCTTATTTTAACTATTAAATCAAACATGGATTTAATTTTAAACATAAGAATCATCTCCTAGATGCATGCATATATCCATTCATGGATTCTTGCAGTCTGTACATATTCAAAGATTATTTGAATTCATAAAAACTCTTTTGCATTACTTATCGTCCTCGCAAAAGTAATTCCAGAATAAAGAGTTTTGATATTCATTGTCAAAATTTCATATTAATGAAACTAAGTATGACAATTATAATCTTTATACTTCTATTTAATGTATCTAGGAAAGAATATTCAATCATAATTAATTGATTAAGTATGATTAATATTATTATCAATAGACATACATTAAATATGTGTACAATATTGTTCATATGATTTCTACACAAAGATTTAAACCACTAGGGGTTTCCATCCTTTGAAGAAACTCATATTCATTATTAAGATAAACCAAATATCTAAAGTTGATTATCTTTATGGACAGCATCTCAACATTCATAGTATAATTGATTTATCACAATTCAACATTTGTAAATTCATCATTATGATTAACAAGCTTACCATGATCCTGTAACTCATATCCCTCAGTATATTAAATATATGAGATATCCTTACGGATCTATGAATGACAATTCCATCATATTAAGGTCTATCATTAACATGTTTAGCCTCATCATGATATTTGCTAGTGCATTTTAGAAGATTACGTATTTTGTAATTCAATCTTTCAAGATCTAAACAAAACTCCCACTTGCCTTTAAAAATTTAAAGATTACCTTTAAATAGTTTAGCAAGTAGAGCAACAATACATTGTTCTCTTTTGGGATATTACAAAAACATTGACAGTTCCTGACATTAGTTTGTTACAACTCACTATACAAGTAGTTTAACAAATTCAGAACTTCATTTATAAGACTTAATGTGATTCATCACATTCCATAAACAAATGGCGTCTTATCAATCTTCTAGGTTGGAGTCTTATTGAGTATATTCATCTATACTCAATCTACTAACCTTGATAACATGTGGAAGAAACTATAATTATCTTGAATCAAACATGCCAATAGATTTTGATTCTTCTAACTGAACATACCATAAAACTATGGTATTTCATTAGAATTAATATTGTAAGATAATCTACAATATTTAAGATAACCATATACTCTTTGGCTTACCTATTTACCAACAAAGTAAAACTTAATGGCACAATAGAATTACCAAGTCAATTGTATGCATTATAACTCAAGTATTTTTTGACCAAGTCAAAAGACATATCAGTTATAATCCCACTATACGTTATAAGTCATTGATCAACTCATTGACTTCATGCATATGTCCTAAAACATAGCAAGTTAACGTCTTACTTTATATTGTAAGTCTTGTATTAAAAGACTTTATGTTTGTGATTTTACAAAGAAATCATAAACATGTATAATTAAAGTAATTATGAACACCACATCGGGTTTCAATTAATAATTTCAAGTTAATATTTACTACATATATTTAAGTCATTCAACGAATACTTAAAATCAAAGTAGTATTAGATTACTTCATTTAATTATGTCATTCAATGAAATGTTCAAACATAAAAAACTGCAAAATCATCCATGCTCGTTCTCACGACACGTGGATATTTTACCTTGGGCTACAATCTAGTTCACGTTTTTATGTAACATAAATTGTAACTACAAGTGTTTCTTAAATATTGAATGACATAAATATTTAAAGTAGTCTTTGTTATCATCTTGACACATGTTCTTAATAGGGCAATCATACACTTGTAAATGTATAATTCCTATTAGAACGTTACTCTCTTACCTCGCGGTCAAGAGAAACCAATTAAATCATATTTATATGTGTTGTACCTTGCACACAATAAAGATCTCTCCCACTTGTGCATGAAACAACATCATGTAGTAGATAAACAACACGATACACATTCGTTTATTTGATTAATATGATTTGTGTCATAGATATAACAAGTAGATGTAGGACTATATTGTTTAGTAAGGAAACATACACGACTATCCCTAAAAACATAAGTGCCTACAATTGGAAAGTAATTATCTACATAATATTCAAGAGATAATTTGGATTACTACACATGAAACAAAGCTTGTAGCTCCCACTGAATTAGAAATCATTATAACAACTTCTTATTCAGTAATGCAACACAAATGCTCCCACTGAATTTGACAACATTGCAAGTGTTTCATAACCAGTGAAAACAACTTGCTTGCTTTTTACTTTCCTACACCTTTGAAGAACCATACGTAATCATTACTAAGGTACTAAAAGGTGTATTCTACTCTATGAATGATGGGTTACCATCAACGTTATTAACTCGAAAAATTGGGTATGCAATTTCTTCCTTAACAGGCCTACCATCCCCATACTAGTATGTAGTACCTTTAAAGGCTAAAGCAAAACAACTAGATAAAATATGCTAGTTTTGCCTTTTACCAATTTTCGCGGTAATTAGTCTAGCTTCTAATTTAGTAACTCATATACATGTTTTCCAGTTAACCAACATTCATGTTGTTACAAAAGGATTTATTCACCAAATGAGGGTAATGAAATCTTTAAGGAAAATAAGATGTGCAATTCATTGCTATGAGTTACATTAGAATTTAGACAATTCAAATGTTCCTATTATACCTTTCTCATTCATGAAAAGGAAATGGATTGAGTCTCATTCTTTTCCCATAGAAAAGAGACTGTTTGTCTTTTCGGTAAATTATTCTCGATCAAACATTTGTTTGAAAGCAGAATCGATCAATTTACTAATAAAATACCAAACCACGTTTACGGTTAAATGTTGCATTAATACATTCAAAATAATTACAAAATTCAATTTTAGTATTTTCGATAATTAACCTTTTCAAGAAAATTAAATACCCATGGTTCATAAACATATAACCATTTAATTTTCACTGAAAACTAGGATCCAAGTTGACATAGTTTCATTACATCAGTTGATCTGCTAGTAATGAAATTATTCAAAATGGTACGAGTCGAACCTCAATTGCCAATTTTCAAATTGCAACTCTTAGATTTATGGGATTCACATTTAGCCAATTTCAATTGCCATGTAAACATGTTTTATCCCCATCTTATGCCTTGAGTTGCCAGTTCTCACTACAAAACTCAATTAAGTTGTCCAACTTAAGAAACTGCAAAATCATCCATGCCCGTTCTCACGTCACGTGGATATTTTACCCTTTGATTACGATCTAAATCACATTCTCACGCAAATAAAAGGTAATCTCAGGTGTTTCCGTTTCGTTGGATGGCATATAACTTAAATTAAGTGTAATAATTTTGATGTCAAATCAAATATGTACAAAGATGTCATGCATTCATCTTCGTAGCATAGGTTTTATTAAACCATTTATGTTCTTGTTTTAATGTTTAAGCTTTTCATCATCAAACTTTAATCGAGGTATTGGATAACCAATTAAAGAATCACCTTAATTACCACTATATCCTACTACTGCATGAGTCATAAGACCCAAGTTATTCTAATAATTACCACAAAAGTGGCGCGTAGAATTTAGGTCAATTCACCCTTAAGATTTTATGCACATTCATAGGAATACTTGGTAGCTCCATTAAGACGCACAAACGAGCGGAGAATCAGGTCAGCGCGAAGCATATTAAAAACCCTCTTCTTTAAGGTCACAATTTAAGGCCTACCATCCTTGTACCCATCACACAGTTTGTCTTAATGGGTGAGCCGTTCTAACTATTTTGTGCAAAAAATCAATCAATTAAACGATTACTATTACTATGCTTAAAAAATACATGTTTCACAATTGTTTAGGCCAGTTTATTTTTCTTATAAAAATACCCTTGTTACACATAACAAACAAGCAAGTATTTTAAAAAATAAACATATAAACAATGAATACATAACTTCACAATTAGTCATGCATATCAAATAGCCACATGCAAACCTTTTGATAAATCCTATTAATAATCAATTCTAGATCTGTCAATATGTACATGTTTAATTAAGACTTTCACCCGTTTTCAGCAATGTACAAGGTGAGCCACATGCATCGATTCATCGATTGCGTAAGTCAAAATTAAAATATATACCACGTAGCACATAAATTATTAAATAATAATGATTGAGGTATTCTCCAATTTTAGATCTATCAAAATTGTAGTGTATATCACTTAACCAAGTAAATCATACAATAAAAGCAGATCCATGACAAAAAATGCATGCATTTATCATGGATATAAATCACACTTAACAATTAATGCAATTAAACAGAGTTACTCAATTTAATACACATAAAATTGCATGCAACCTAGTGTTTCTAATCCAATTAAAACAGAAGTTTACAAAACCCTAATTAGGGCACCAAAATAATGCCCCCCCCTAAAAAATTAGGGTTTAGGTTTTGCAAACCCTAGATCTACACATACAATTAATAACACAATCATGTTTATTTGTTTTATGTGTGTCAGTAATTAATTACTTGTTATACAAGGATCGTGATGCCACTGTTGAGATTAATAAACATGATATACAAATAATAACATGTAGACATCACAGAGTACACAGCGGAAGACTTAGAATATAACAGCAATTAATTAACTGAAATAAATGCGTAAACATACCTTTTCCAAATTGTAAGAACTTCTTCAATCAAGAACCCTAATTAGGGTTTATGTGGTTTAACGAATTGACCCTTACCGTTTTTCAATTCAAACCAATCGATGTAACAATAGTGTGTTACACCACGTTTTTGTACACACGTACTATTAGCGATTCGATGCGAATGCTAGTTCTTGATCACAATAGAATAACCAAACATCTTTGTTATGCTCAAGGTCACTCGTAAATCCCTTACAATGGGGATTCACTCGTCGACCAAGACAAGAGGGAAGAAAAGAAGAAGTTTGGCCCTCTATTGAAATCTAGTGTGTCAAAGGATGAATACATGAGGATGTATTTATAGCCTTATGGTAGATATCAAGTTTACTATGGTTTTCGATGTGGGATTCCATAGTTTCGGCCAAAAACAAGCCCAAAAGAGGGTTCCTAAAACCGTCTCTTGGCTTGTTTACTTTTCTTCATATTTCGTTGACAATTAACGACCGATAGTCACTTCCAATAGTACTTATCGCTCGTTTGGTCGTTTATTGTGAATTTAATAATTAAACATAATATTTTATATTAATTATTTAAACATCGAATCTCATACGTAAAGTGTGCAATTCCGTGGTCTCGGGTTCGAATCCGTTCATACACATATTAAATATATCCATAAACCAACATTGACACACGTATATAGTGTTTGCATGGCCACTCAATTGGCCTAGCACAATTGTCAAGAATGGTTAGATTTGGAGATACAAAATGATATGGACCAGTTAACCATATTTTTGGACTAAAAGTTGACATTTAAAAGTCAAAGATGCACAATTGTATGCGTTTGTGGTTTCACATAATGAATTGTTCTTAATAAAGGGGCATCCAGGATCAATTTTGTTGACTTATAAAAGTCAAAAATGGTAAAAGTTGGATACAAAGCAGTATAACCGATTGTATTAACAATTTTAGAGCTCATTGAATTATTATTCAAAGTTCTTCAAATACAACCATTTTTACCAACAACATTTTCTCATTAACCCAAATCAAGCAAAAAACCAGTGTAATATTTGACATTGTCGATTTGCAAGAATAATAACGAATATATGAATAACTAGTACAACAAAAGCATTAATAAATCTTCATTAACATAACAAGGTCAGCACAAAACTGGGATTATCTAAATCCCTCATAAACAAACCTAAAAAACTATGACATTAACAACCACTACTCCTACCCAACGTCAAAATAATTAAAGACAACGAAGACCAATATCCAAGCTATGGCTATGTGCTTTCTTAGCTTCTTCACCAACAACTCTTTCTTCATCAACAACAAACACTGCTCATTCAGATCATCTTCGAGCTTATTCCTAGCCCTCAGTAAGCAAGGAATGACATCCACAGTTCTCTGGCACATTGGTGGGTCAACCCATCCAATGAAGCCACAATTCGATCCCTAGATCATACATACAACACACAGTGAGTCACAAATGAGTGTAAATAAAACAATCGTATGACTACGCAAATTTAAAAGGAGGCTTACCATCGTCGGACAACAATAAAACCTTCTTCCAGGTTATTTGTGGGTCCAAGAAGTTTTGATTTTTGCTTGTTTCCCTCATTCATAGATCACCATGTTTGCTCTTGGTTGATTGTGTTCTTAAGTGTGTGTGCATGTATTTTGATCGGGGTGTAATAAATGAGGTTGATAAAAAGGAGTGGTAGTTAAAATATCACAAAAACCATTGTTGCAAATTTCATCCATGAACATAAGGGTTCCTTGGGAATACAAACCCAAGTGGTTAGTAGCGGGAACATGAAAAAGACTAAAATACCCTCACGTGAAACGCACGTGAGGGTCACCAACGCAAAAATCTAACTAGTTTTATTGAAAATGGCGTAGTTTGTAACAAAATGTGAACATCAATAGTCTTTTTGTAATTAAAATTTGAGGATGGCGGAGATTGAAAAAAGGACAAACCACAGGGACAAAATTTGTAATTTACCTTTACGGGGTGAGTGAGAAAATGGATCCTTTAAACCATCCAATTCAGTGATGCACAATTGACAGTTTGACAAATAAGATGTGGGAAGATAAGAGGATTTTTAATGCAAGCTTTTACTAATAGTTTTTTTCTAAAAAGGAAAATCTTTTAAAAACTTTTTGCTCCAATTCAAAAAAGTCATTAAAGGTACAAAATGAATTAATATGGTACTCTCTCCGTTCTAATATTATTGTCCACTTTTTCTTTTTAGTTTGTCTGAAAATAATTGTCCTTGCCTAAATATAGAAGTGGAAATAGTTTAAGTTTACCTTACTACCTTTCATCAAAGTTATTATTTACAAAGTTAATGAAATCATTAATTAATAGTTAAAGGGTAAAACTGTATTTTAATGGCTTTTACAAAATGCAAAACAGTAATAAATGCATTTTTTTAATCTTTGTGTTTTTATCGGAGGACAATAATTTTCGGACGGGGGAGTATAAAATAGAGGTGAAAGAGATGATTAAAGTAGGTAAAAGCTTGAGGATCTTCACGTCATTGGAAGAAAAAGTCTCTGTCTCTAATGGTGAACAACTTTTTCAATTGTTTTTTAAAATGTTAAAAAGCTATTGAAATAGTTATTAAAAGTGTTGCATTGAGCATGCTCTAAGTGCCCTAGGTACAATAAATTGAGTTATAAAAAAAAATGCCCCTATGTTAACGCTACATCAGCTTAACATTTCAATATTAACTAAAAAAACACCCTTTATCATAACACCACCTCAATACCACCTTTTGAGAACCACTTTTTAAAGAAAATACAAATTACAAATTCATTAATAACTAATATTTCATTCATTAAACAACCTAATATTACATTAATAAACCGAAAAATTACAATACGAAAAAAAGAAAAAGAAAGAAAAAAAAGGTTACAACATAAAAACATTATGAAAAAAACACAAAATATAAAAAACTACGACATAAACGAAAATACGAGATAAAAAAGTTATGAAATAAAAATACAATACGGAAATAAAATAAATCTACTCGGGGCGGCGTTTCAAATTATATATGTTTCTTTGATTTTCTGCTTTTTCATTTCGATCCAATACGTAGGTCCACATCCATCGCCTTCGTGTTAATACCGAGAAATTACATCTCTTCCAAACGCATAATCATACGGACTTTCTCCTTAGCAACCTCGTATGCCGATTAGGCCGCTTCTCTTTTAGCACGAAGCTTGCTTGTCATATACTCTCTGAATTGGCTTGATGAGTTACTTCCCCTGATACTCGTCGTGGTCTCGGATTTAGATTTTTCCTGGCACGTTGTCTTGCATCTTGACCGAATAATGCCTCGTTGCCTTTCCCGGGGACTTTGCCGGTTAAATCAACCAGTTCCGTCGTGTCCCATTTTGCATGGGTTTTCAAAATTTCCCACGCATCCTCTTGGGTAAACGAGGCTCCTTTATGCTTGTCACGGTACATCGTTCTAGCCCGTCTCACGTTATCCAATCATTTTCCCCACTTTTTGCCAAACGTTGTGCACGTTTGAAGACCGCGTTGAACTTTTGGTAATTCGTGTTCAACATATGCCACTTGCTTGTCAACATATTCTTATTGTGTAGTTGAAAATTTTTCATACTGAACTCGTGCATAACCCGATACCAAAACGTGTCGCCCGCTTGTTAATTTCTGACATTTTCATCCTCGGAAACGACAATATAACACCATGCAAGTAGTATTTCCTCTTTTAGTTGCCAGCGTAATGTAGTCTCGGTCACGTCAGGATTTTTTTAGGAATAGAGTTTGGGATCTTTGGATTTATTTGCCTTTCGTTTACCTCGACTTTTGAGCTTTTGGGAGACGTAGGTGGTTCAGATTCTTCTTGTGTTTTGAATTATGTACGTGAGGATTAGGTTTGCGGTTGTGATTGTCGCTCGAATTGTAGATTTTGAATATTGGCATTTAGCATTGCATTTCGTTTTTAACACATAAGAAAGTGTTCTTGTTGTTGTTGGTAAAGTTGCTTGGGAGTCATACCGAGTGGGTTAGGAAAAGGGGTTGAAGAATACCCTGCGTTTGGGTTTGAAGAGGAAGAACCTGCGTTCAGGTTAGTAACACCGAGGAGGTTCTAAAAACTCTCGTAAGGAAATCCCAACATTTTTTTAGAGAATGGAAGAGTACAGAAAATATTGTGTTTGAGTTGTGAAAGTGTGTATAAAAAATATATAAGAAAGGGGTATTTATATAGAAGTTATTAGGTTTTTTTTAAAAAGTTTATTTTTTTATTCAATATAGCCGTTTGCCCGGGGTCATTTTGTTATTATTTTTTTCTTTTTTTAATTTGAAATACAATATGGTCGTTTAAGGGTTGTGAGTGTAAAATTTTTTTGCTGCTTGCACGTTTCCTCCCAAGTTACTACAATAACTTGCGTTATAACGGCGGACACGTGGGCATAACACCTGAACAAATATTACCATACCTTTCACTCTAAGTTTTTTTTTTCTTTTGAACGGTTGCATTTTATTTAAAAAATTAGCAAGGAGCTAGCATTACAAAGGAAACTTTAGCCAATCAGACCAATTACAAAACATACAGCCTCTATGCTTAAGCCAAAAAAAAAAGAAAACATACGAATAATATCAAAAATGTCACTTTTCCTCAAGGATTGAGAGTTAAAAGTGACATTGTTACGATACCGCCAAGTAATCCATAAGGTCGTCGCGATGATGACATACAAACGACGCTTCGTTTCCTTAGATACGAGCCACGAACTCCATCATTCAAACTAATGAGAGTTGGAATCGAAAATAGGAAAAGAATTTTCACACCACGTACAGATATCTTTAGCGATGACACATTCAAAAAAGATGTGTTGATTAGATTCTACCATTCCACTACAAGATGGACAAGAAATATCTGGAATTTCTATACCTCTAAGAGAAAGGTTTAAACGATGCGGGAGCTTATCAAGCTTCAAACGCCACATGAAAATATTAACTTTACGCGGAAGGGATTTATCCCATGTTGTCGCGGAATCCATGGATGGCAATAGATGATCACCAATAAGATGACGTAAAGCACCAACTGTGAAAATGCCATCATCATCCATAGGCCAAATGCTGTTATCATTGTCATCTTGAACATTTAAGTGGCTGATCTCAAGAAGCAACTCGTTGAGATGGGAAGAATTGCGAATGCCAAGATTAGAAGACCAATTCCAGGCCCACTACCCATTAAGAATTCGATCTATAACCAAACAATCCTTGTTTTGTTCCAATCGAAACAAAAGGCTGTACCTGGTACAGAAAGGCGAAGAACCTTGCCAAATGTCTTTCCAAAAGTGAATATGAGAGCCACAACCCATTTGAAAACGGATGGAGTCCATAGGGAGAATATTGCTCGAATGTAGGTACTTAGAAGAACCAACAACGTTAGCCCATAAATCGTTATGCTTGCACCCATTGTGATCAAAACCGCCTTCAAGCCCATGCAAAGATTTGATAACTCGAACCCACAGGGCATTCGGATTTGAGAACATCCTCCAACGCCATTTTTGGAGAAAGGCTAGATTGAAAGATTTTAGGCTTCATATGTTCAAACCACCTTTTTCGAACAAAGCAACAATATTAGGCCATTTCAACCAAGCTAATTTTCTGGAATCTTGGTTGCCGCCCAAAAGAATGAGGCACGCATTTTCTCCAAGGAATTCAAAACCATTTCGGGAACTTTGAAAAAGGAAATATAGTATATACCGAGGCTTCCAAGAACAGAATTGATGAGGGTGAGGCGACCACCATAGGAAAGGAGATTAGCCTTCCAAATAGAGAGCTTGGCTTTGAATTTATCAACCAAAGGCTTCCAACTCGTGATGAGGGACATGTTGCTCCCGATGGGCAAACCAAGATAAGTAAACGGGAAAGAGCCCGCGGCACCGCCGGTATTAGAAGCCATGAGATGGACGTCGTCAGTAGACACACCAATACCATAGATGTTGGACTTATGAATATTAATCTTGAGACCAGAAGCAAGATAGAAACCCTGTAGAACTCGAATAATATTGTCCATATCATTCGTACTCCACTCCGTGGTGATCATAACATCGTTGGCAAAGAACAAATGGCTAAGAGTAATATTAAAAGAGCCAGTATTTATACCTCGCACCAAACCATATCGAATTAATTCAGAAACAGCCACGTGAAGACCCTCCATAATGATGATAAACAAGAAGGGAGATAAAGGATCCCCATGCCTCAAGCCGCGCCTAACAATAAATTCGGAAGTGGGGCTGCCATTAATAAGAATCGAGGTACTAGAAAATTTGAGACAAGCTTTGATCCACGACCTCCACGTTAGATCAAAACCAAGGTTATGAACATAAAATTAAGGTATTTCCAACTAAGAGTGTCAAAGGCCTTTTCGAATTCGACTTTGAAAAGTAACATCTTCTTCTTCCTTTTTTTTTTGCACCAATCTATTGCCTCGCTAAGGATGAGCGGACCATCAAGGATTTGACGACCCTTTATAAAGACAGATTGCTCATGACTAACAATTTTATCAACAACTTTGGATAGCTGGATTGCAAGGATTTTTGCGATGATCTTTTAATGGATACCAATGAGAGAAATACGCCAAAAATCACTTATATGAATCGGGTTACTAACCTTTGGAATGAGGGTAATGAAGGAAGAGTTGGAACCTGCTAGCATCTTTTTGGAAGTGAGGAATGTAGACACGAACTCAAGGATGTCGAACTTGAGAAGGTCCCAATACCTCTTTACAAAAGCAAAAGAATAACCATCATCGGGTGCTTTGTCACTCCCACACTCCCACACCGCGTTTTTCACTTCGTCCATGGTAATAGAAGATTCTAAAAAAACATAATCGCCAGGTTGTAGTGTAGAATAAATAGGAGTATGAGGGAAATAAATCATTGGGGTGTTGGCTTTGAATTTCTCTTTGAAAAAATTAAGAAACGCCTATTTGATTTGGGTGGGGTTCGTGATCCAAGTGCCCTCATGCATAATGCCATTGATAGAATTTGTTCTACGTTTTTTATTCATTCCGTGAAAGAATTTGGTGTTTTCATCCCCTTCAATGTCCCATTTAACACGAGCTTTTTGAATCGTATCCATAGTTTCAAAGTTGGCAAGGTTGTCAACTTCTTGGAGAATTTTAATGCGCATGTCCTGATCATCATTCGAGGCTAAACCAGCCTCAATCTTTTCATCAAGGATCCTTAAATCCTTTATAATTTCCTGTTTCCGGGAATCTTCGTTTCTTATGGTGATGGCGACCCACTGTTTGATTTTAGGTTTCATCCCTTTCAACTTTTCATGGAAAAGAAGTATTTTGTCATTGGTAGGATTCCTGAGATTATTAAATTCAGAAATGATGACTTCATCAATGCCTTCCCGAGAGAACCACGGGTGATAAATTTTAAAAAGGACCGGTCCAAAGTCACATTTATTACAATGAAGAAGAATAGGGGTGTGATCCGACCACAAACGATCTAGAGAAGTAATCTGAATGTCAGGAAGTAAAGAAAGAACCTTTTCGGAAATAAGAAAACGGTCCAGCTTGCTTAATTTCGTTCCGGCTTTGTTCATCCAAGTAAATGAGTGACTTCCTAAAGGAAGATCAATAAGACCCACATTGTTGATGAAGGAGTTAAATACCTCAGCTTCAGTTTGGGAAAAAATAGAGCCGTAACGTTCTTGTTCACTTCTAACTTCGTTCATATCACCAAATAAAACATACTTGCCACTATGAGATTGAATAAAATCCCAAACTCGATTCCATAGAGCAACTTTTGCAAGAGGATCGTGAGGACCATAAAGGTTGATCATATAACAATCTCCAACCGTGTTTCTCCATCGACCTTTAACAATAATGAATGCTTCATCACACCATATGTTTTCCTTGACAAATAAATTTGGATCCCACATGGAAAATAAGTCACCCGATCTACCTCAAGCCAAACTAAAGGCATAGTCAAAAGAGTAGTTTCCCCACATGGATTTGAGACAAAAAAGTTCAAGTGTAGTCATCTTGGACTCTTGAATGCCTAGGAAGTGCACATTGTGTTTGAAGCAAAGATCTTTGATCCATACCCGTTTTCGCCTTTTCTTCGTGCCACAACTATTGATGGAAGGACATTCATTAATCAACAATATGAACTCCAATTCCATTTATCATTTTCTTCAGGGATTTACGACATCCTTTTACATCAAATCCTAATGACCCTCCAACTTCTATAATTCTCGTCATTTCGTGGATAAGAGAGGTGCCTTTGATGTCTTTCTTCCTATATCTAACAAAGGATGTGTAACATTTGCTAGTATGTGAGGTCTCCTTCTTCATGTGTTCAAAACCAGGAGGACGTACAACTTAAGTCATTCGAGCTAGAATTGATTGGAGAATGAGACATGGGGTCATTAGAAACATCCAGATGCTGCTTTTCTACATCCTTATTACTGGATTCACACACGTCCACAGGAGTTACGTCATTGTGCTCTTTAATTTCATTTAAGTTATGAAAAATATCATCCAAGTCTTCAACTTAATTAACATCTTCGTGACCCACAACCTTATGAGATAAGTTCTCTTCTTCTGAGGATAGGGAGTTAGAAGAATCATCACGAATGTTGATACTCCAAGAGCCAAGCTCATGAACTTGAACATCATAAGACTCCCCATGGATTACAGCTTCAACTCTTTCCGAAACTAACTGATGAGATTTGGTGGCAACACATACCCTTCCTGTGCATATGGCTGCCGATTGTTCAACTTCGAAAAATGTGAATCTTCCAAACATGCATGCAATCTTCTTAAACGCGTTTGATCCCCAAGCACATAACGGAAGACCACTGATTTCAATCCAAATCATGTGTTCATCAACTATAAAAGAAGGCGTAACAGGCCTGAACGCTAAAGATAACCTTTTCATGCTATCATTATCTTGAAAAGCCAAACATAAAGATGATGTGGGGAATTGAATCCAAATCCACATGCCTCTGACATGATGGATTTTTAAATCCACAAAACCCTCATTCCTGCCAATCTTGTACATATTACTCATAGATTCCATTTCTTTTAACTTGACTAGCAGAACCCTAGAAGAATCGTCAATGGTAATAAGATCATGGTCATTGAGAGTGATAGATTGGGTTTTGGCAGAGATGGGTGGTGAATCACTATTCGAATTGGGATTACCATGAACAAAAGACGCGAAAGACGGTTTTCCAGTAGGCAATGTGATATTGATAGGCGTGGTCGGTTTAGGTTTAGGGTTTACATCTCCATTCTTCACATTGGGACCATCACTGGTCAAATGGGAACAGGCTAAAACAGGTCTTTGGAATTTAGCCAGGGTGATGTAAAGGTGAAAAATCCCAATCCAAATATTGGATAGAGACCTAATGAAGCTTGATGCATCTTTAACTCCCACAAAGCAAATAAAACCAAAACGTTTACCTCCTTTTGAGCGTTTGTTTGGAACAAAGGTATCAACCAAATGGCCATAAGGCAAGAAGGTATGCCATAAATCTTTTGCACTAATTGACACAGGAAAATTAGTCACAAAAAATGAAATAGCCACCTTATTCAAATCTTTGTAGAACGGGTTTCCAATGGGTTTAGAGGTTTGATCTTTGTTTTTGCGAAAAATCCACGTCCAACTGCTAGAATCGGTAATGTGAGAATCTATTTTTCTTTGAGGCATTTCCTCAAGGGAATTGATACCTACACCACATAATTTGATGCATGCACCACAATTTGTGCATTACAGTTTGTACCGTACAATACTATAATGCACAAATTATAATGCATGCATCAAAAAATGTGGTGTGAGTATCACCCCATTTTCTTCAAACACTTATTGAGCACTTCTCGAATCTCCAGTTATCTTACACTGAAACTTGAAGTATTGGTAAAGTGGCCGGAGGGAGTTAAAGAAGAAGATGACCCAACATTGAAAATGCCATAATTAAATTTGATTCGGCCCAAAAAGTATATAAAAATAAAGAAAAGAGAATGGTATTATAAGCTGACTAGGGGGATTGAATTGGATTCATTTGAACATGAAATTGATTAAAAATAGATCGAAATTAAATGATCATGTTGATGGTGAGGAATCAATATCTGATCATGAGAGGGATTGGGATTTTTTGGTTTTCATGATCATTCATAAATATATGAGCCTTACCTTTCACTCTAATTAGGAATATGTAATGTTTATAAGGATATAGCATTTCTCTTTTAAAATCATTATTATGCGTTCAAGTTAGTTTGTAAAAATAGTTTACATAGAAGAAAAACATTTTAAAATAGTCTACAGTATATTATAAGTTTTTGATTATAGCCATGATTGAGATTTTCTCACATGTGGTGTACTGGTGGTCTGGTGTATGCTTTACATATTCGCAACACTTTGTACATTATAGCCTCTTTTATCATCTATTAATGGGGATTGATATTCGGAAGCAATTTACGCATACACAGACTAAACCGCATACACAGACAAAACAATGTGAAAGAACATGAAATGACTATCATTTATCTATGAACTCATTCAAATAGTTCTAATAAACATCATAAACATTAAATACCAGAATTTGGCGTATTAATGCTGACTTTGAAAATAAAGTAGTTATTAAACACAAACAAAAACAGATTATTAATCTCTTCGATTTTTCCGGAGAGTTTATTGCCAACGAAACAATGGCATCACAAAAAATTTCATTCCAGATTGGCAATGAAAACCGTTGCTTTCTCCACAAGCAAAGTAATATGGCTTCCATTTGTTAAGCACGAATTCAAACCCTTCTCCTGCACCTTGAGACGTGTTTGCTACACGTTTTGCCCATCTTAAATCACACCTCAAAAAGCTCCATAGATTTGGTAGCAAATAAATGCTATGTGGATGTATGTTGGTATCACTTGGCGGATCATATTTAAAAACTGCAACATATTTAACATCAATATGTGAGTAAATATGGCATGTCGCATGTAAAGTGTGACGAGGTTTCGCTTGATACAATTATAATTTAGTAGTATTTCATTTTTTTCTACCATTTCAATGAAGAAAAGGGACTTCGAAAATAAATGGTGCATGCATGATAGAGATACATACCTAGACTGTCGTTGAAGTAAAATGGGGCATTCGTACGAGACCATTCAGTGTAGTTAAAGCCAAAACGCCAATTATCAGAACCACCAACAATGACTCTTCTAGAATTCTGAAAGGGATTCGGGTGTCTAAAAGGCTCATTTGTATAGTTGAACCCAAAATTCCAATTTTGGGGACCCTGTTGGACGTTCGGATTACTTGATCCAACAGCCAATATTGCAGCAATCATCGTTATTTGAATTAGTAATTGCGTGTTCGTCAAGGCCATTTTATATACTTCACTTTGAGCTTTTGTCAAATGGAAGAAATAGGCTTGAAAGTTATGAAATTAGCTTGGATTGGTAATTGTGAAATTTGGAAAACATGTGTTTATATAGAGGTTAACCGAATAACGAATTAAACTAACAAATGGAAATCAGCCTAATTTGGCATTGTTGGGTTGGTAAAATGTTGAAAACTTGTTAATCTATTTCAAGTTCTTGTGTTCTCATTTGTATGTAGCTTAGCAGAAATTCAAGTATATCTTAGTGGAACTCTTAGGTAAATTAATGTTAATGACGAATACTCAACTTCTTTCAAGAAAATCTAACATTATGTGTAGTTTTTTTTTTTTTTTTTTTTTTTTTTTTTCCTTCTTTTACTTGCACATAGTTAATGTAGACTAGGAATACTGATTATAACTTTCCAACAGGAAGTAAGGTTTTCTCATGAAAGTTGAATTGGTCTTATTACAACGCATAAATTTTTGTGAGAAAATTGTTTCGTTCACATTTTGGCAACTTACGCAAATCTTAATTCATGCATTTGGATATCGCAAGCCTAATTCAATCAAGCCGAGTATCTCTAAAAATGTATGTTGAATTAAAGTTAATGCAAGTTTTACTGTCGATGAATTCGGCTAGCTTGTCTCCAAATTTTTGCCCGAACTAGATTGGAAATAAGTTATTAAAAAAAGACCAATTCTGTAAGTATGATTGTGTAATTTACAGCCCTATAACATTATCAATGTGTTCTTTACTTAAATAGTAGTATATTATTTACACATTGTTTTTCTCATGTTGTATTACACTATAAATAAAAGCTTAAAATTGTATAAATGATGCTAAATTTGTCAACATTGAGTCAATGTCAACGGCAATTATCACATAACAGAACATAATATGGAATTACGTGGTCAAACAAAGCTGTGTGGATAATAACTTCCACTAAGAGCAGTTTTTATTTCAGGAATATGACCAAGAAAATGATGTAATGAATATGAAATCATTTATCATCAACGGTCATTTTATGTTATAAGTTATAGGGTATAGGGAGTGTAAATAGTATCTCTCATTGCATCATCATCATCAGTACATAATATACAACAATCATAGAATAATCTAAAATCGGGCTTAAGCCCAATACAAACATATAAAGCCCTAAGGGCTATCATACAGGCTAACACTCCTTCGCAGTTGGAGCGGGAGGTCTCCGGACGCTCAAACTAGAGCGTAACTCCTCAAATAATGCAGAAGGCAAGCCATTAGTAAAAATACTAGCATATTGGTACCATCCCCATGGCCACAAACCCATTACAGTGATGCACTGCGCTTTTGCTCCGAAATCACAGTAATACATCAACAACAGATGTCACAAAACACATAACAGATAACATGGAACTAAACGGAGCCACCAACTCTAAAATCAAATTATGATATAACAAAGTCAATCTCAGTAACCAATTTCACAAAGCCGGAACAGCCGACATGGCTGCGTTACTATAAACGCCTTGCCAAGATACGGCCGCTCTCAAACTTCTTTGAGCATAAAAGTACTTCTGTTACGAAATCACGATAATACATCAAAAACTGATGTCACAAAACACGCAACACATAACCTGGAACCAAACGCGCTAATCAACTCTAAAACCAATTTACGCCTCAATAGACTACTTGTTAACCTGGAACCAAACAAACCCAAGTCCCTAACAAAAGGCCCAATTGATATAAGATGCTATAGGAGCCACCTTCTCGAGAGTATGAAACCCTATTTTTTTCAGCAACAAATAACCATGAAACCACCATTAGCCACAACGTAATCGAAACCCGAAGTTTTAAAATAATCAAAGTAACGTAAAGCCCCAATTTAATCTAAAGCTTAATTGTTCCAAAAACGAAATTAAAATCAATAACGATGAAGGTATAAAGGTTCAAACGAAACCTAACCTCGAATATCCACCTGGATCCATTAGTATAAATACTAATGGGAGGGACGTCCCCCAACTACATCTAAGAAACAAAAGCGATGACCTCAACGGCATCAAACTACATAAACATATAACATCAAAGAAACCCGAAGCACAAACAACATGCAGCAGCCACAAAAGAACGACTCAAGATCTGCATGAGCGACCAAACCCTGGAACGGTAACGTTTCTTCTTTGCGAAGAAAGCACACAACACCGCTATAACTCACCAAGAACACCACAACGCAAAGATATTAGAAGTGGACACGGGTCAAAGGCCAAAGGAAAAAAAAGGCCCAGGAGCACAGTCGGCCCAAACAGAGACATGGTAAGCCCAAACCTTAGAAATAAAATATTATAGTTTAGGGGACGTCCCTCCCATTAGTATTTATACTAATAGTATAAAATAAAATATATAAAAAATGTTTGAATCATCACTCTCATTGTATCTTTTGTAGTATAGTTTATCCTGAAGCAACTCTTCTAACTTTCACCATGTTGTTTTTGAAATTGAAAACTTTATTATAAACCATAACATTTGCATGCCATGTATTCATATAACTCCATGTATTTTTATAAAAGCAAACTCATGTTTGTGGATAAATTTTTTTGATAACATAATTTAATGAACTCCTACTGCTATACTATATATTGCCGACTACCGTTTTTATATTGTCAGCATCACGAGAGTAACCTACAATTTTTATATGATATAGTATGCCATTTCTTATAGTTCGTTCAACCTAAACGTTAATGTCACATAGAATTCATGATCGAAATGTAATTGATCATCGAAAATTTTAGTTCCAGGATGCCCGCCGTCTCAACACGCGGATACCCTGCTAGTCATCTATTAACGGGATTGATATTTCACGGAAGCAGTTGACGCATACGTAGTAGTGTGACAAAAGAATGCGAAAGAACATCAAATGACTATCATATGCTTATTCATTTTTCTCAGTTTCTTTGTTTTATCTATGAACTCATTCAAATTTGAGTTCTTATAAACATCATAAATGTTAAATACCAGAATTTGGCGTATTAATGCTGACTTTAGAAATAAAGTAGATATCATAGGTTATTTAAGACAAAAACAGATTATTCATCTCTTCGAATTTTCCGGAGACTTTATTGCCAACGAAACGATGGCATCACAAAAAATTTCATTCCAGATTGGCAATGAAATCCGTTGCTTTCTCCACAAGCAAAGTAATATGGCTTCCATTTGTTAAGCACGAATTCAAACCCTTCTCCGGCACCTTGAGACGTGTTTGCTACACGTTTTGCCCATCTTAAATCACACCTCAAAAAGCTCCATAGATTTGGTAGCAAATAAATGCTATGTGGATGTATGTTGGTATCGCTTGGTGGATCAAATTTAAAAACTGCAACATATTAAACATCAAAATGTGAGTAAATATGGCATGTCGCTTGTAAAGTGTGTCAAGGTTTCGCTTGATACAATTATAATTAAGTAGTAACTCATTTCTTTCTACCATTTCAATGAAGAAAAGGGACTTCAAAAATAAATAGTGCATGCATGATAGAGATACATACCTAGAGTATCGTTGAAGTAGAATGGGGCATTCGTACGTGTTGGAAATGTATATATTTACAAACATGTGAATGTTCGGATTCGAACTCGTGATCACGGGATTGCACACATTAGCGAATGAGAATTAAAGTTAATAATTAATGTTTATGTTTACGATTAATTATTGCACATTAAGTCCGGTTAACGATCGTTAAGTATTTAACGGAAAAAAATGACTAACGACCGTTAAATGAAAAGAGAAAGGACTAGAAATGGAAAACTTGGAAAAGTTATGGGTTTTCCCTTGGGCTTGTCCTATGGCCGGCCAAGGGTAATGGGTTTCAACCCAATCCCTAACTTGTTCCCAAAGTATTCCAACTACTATATAAAGAGGGTTGGGTTCTAGGGTTTCATACACTTGTGCATTGAATTAACCCTAGATCTCTCCTCTCCTCTCTCTTGTCCCATTCTCGGCCGAACACCTCAAGTAAGGGAGTTTTGTTTCGTTTTTCTTAAACGAGGACTTGTGTTAGATCTAGCAATCGCTTGATTCGTTGGTTAATTCGTGTGTACAAGAACGTGGTTGTAAGACACTATTCTTACACCATATTGGTTTGAGTTGTAGAAAGGTAAGGGACAACTCTCTAATCCACTTCTTGGTCTTGCTCAAGAGATTTGATATTCGCAAGAGGTACGTTATGCATACTTTCAGTTAATTAATTTATTTGTTATGATCTTTAGTCTTCCGCTGTGTACTCTTGATGTCTTTATGTTTTATTGTATTTTATATATCATAAACTCAACAGTGGCATCACGAGCATTGTATAACAAGTAATTAATTACTGAAACACATAATTAAAATAAACATGAATGTGTTATTATTTGTATGCTTAGATCTAGGGTTTGCAAAACCTAAACCCTTATTTTGAGGGGGGCGTTTTATTTGGTGCCCTAATTAGGGTTTTGTAAACTATTGTTTTAATTGGATTAGACACCCTAAGATGCATGCAACTTTATGTGTATATGCGTAACTCTGTTTTAATTGCATTAATTGTTAAGTGTAATTTTATGTCCATGATAATTATCTGCATGTTTTATCATGGATCTGCTTTTATTGTATGTCTTTCTTGTTTAAGTGATATATAATAAATTATGATAGATCTATAATTGGGGAAGACCTCAATCATTATTAATTTAATAAGATTTATCAAAACCGTTTGCATGTGGCTATTTGATATGCATGACTTTTATTTGTTATGCATTCATTGTTTATTTGTTTATTTTTTCAAATACTTGCTTGTTTGTTATATGTAACAAGGGTATTTTTACAAGAAAAATAAACTGACCTAAACAATGGTGAAACATGTATTTTTAAGAATAGTAATCATAATCGTTTAATTGATGATAACTTTGGTACAAATGACTGAACGGCTCACCCATGAGAATGAACTAATAAAAGGGGTTTAAAGAAGTGCGCACAGTCACACTGAAAGGATGTCTAAGGTTGTGCTTTAGCGCGTACCTGGTCCTCTGCCCCCTGTAAGTTCGAATGGAGCTACTTAGTAATCCATTAAATGTGCAAGCTCATCTTAAGGGCGAATTAGTTTTAATTCCATGCGCCACTTCGGTGGTAATTATCCGAAACACTAAGTGTTTACACTTATGCAAAAGTACGGTATAATGGATGATAATTAACACTAAATTCCTTGATTGGTGAATCCAATACCTCAATTAAAGTTTGATGATGAAAAGCTTATACATTAAAACAAGATATAAATGTTTTAATAAAAACTATGCTACAAAGATGAATGCATGACATTTTTGTACATATTTGATTTAACATCAAAACTATTACCCTTTAATTTAAGTTATATGCCATCCAACGAAACGGAAACACCTAAGATTACTTTTTATTTGCGTGAGATCGTGACCTTAGATCGTAATCAAAGGGTAAAATGTCCACGTGTCGTGAGAACGGGCATGGACGATTTTGCAGTTTCTTAAGTTGGACAACTTAATTGAGTTAGGCAGTGAGAACTGGCAACTCAAGGCATAAGATGGGATAAAACATGTTTACATGGCAATTGAAATTGGCTATATGTAAATCCCATAAATCTAGGAATTGCAATTGATATTGGCAATTGAGCAAAAGCTCTACCATTTTGTATAAGGTTCATTACTAACAGATCAACTCATGTAATGAGATTATGACAATTTGGATCCTAGTTTTCAATAAATATTAATTGGTTATATGAATATGAACCTTGGGCATTTAATTGTTTATTGAAAAGGAAAATTATCGAAAATACTAAAATTGAATTTTGTAATTCTTTTGAATGTATAAATGCAACATTTAACCGTAAACGAGGTTTAGTCTTTGATCAGTAAATTGATCCATTCTGCTTTCAAACAAATGTTTGATCGAGAATAACTTACCGAAAAAGACAAACGAAGTCTCTTTTCCATGGGAGAAGCATGAGACTCAATCCTATTCCTTTTCATGAATGAGAAAGGTATAATAGGAACGTTTGAATTGTCTAAATTCTAATGTAACTCATAGCAATGAATTGCATATCTTATTTTCCATAAAGATTTCATTACCTTCATTTGGTAAATGAATCATTTTGTAACAACATGAATGTTGGTTAACTGGAAAATATGTATGTGAGTTACTAAATTAGAAGCTAGACTAATTACCGCGAAAATTGTTAAAAGGTAAACTAGCATATTTTATCTAGTTGTTTTGCTTTAGCTTTTAAAGGTGCTACATACCAGTATGGGGATGGTAGGCCTGTTAAGGAAGAAATTGCATACCCAATTTTTCGAGTTAATAACATTGATGGATAACCCATCATTCATAGAGTAGAATACACCTTTTAGTACCTTAGTAATGATTACGTATGGTTCTTTAAAGGTGTAGGAAAGTAAAAAGCAAGCAAGTTGGTTTCACTGGTTATGCAACACTTACAATGTTGTCAAATTTAGTGGGAGCATTTGTGTTGCATTACTGAATAAGAAGTTGTTGAAATGATTTCTAATTCAGTGGGAGCTATAAGCCTTATTTGCTGTGTAGTAATCAAAATTATCTCTTGAATATCATGTAGATAATTACTTTCCAATTGTAGGCACTTATGTTTTTAAGGATTGTCATGTGCGTTTCCTTACTAAACAATATAGTCCTACATCTACTTGTTATATCTATGACACAAATCATATTAATCAAATAAACGAACGTGTATCGTGTTGTTTATCTGCTACATGATGTTGTTCCATGCACAAGTGGGAGAAATCTTTATTGTGTGCAAGGTACAACACATATAAATATGATTTAAATGGATTCTCTTGATCGCAAGGTAAGAGAGTTACGTTCTAATAGGAATTATACATTTTAATGTGTATGATTGCCATATTCAGAACATGTGTCAAGATGATAACAAAGACTACTTTAAATATTTATGTCATTCAATATTTAAGTAACACTTGTAATTACAATTTACGTTACGTGAGAACGTGAACTAGATTGTAGCTCAAGGTAAAATATCCACGTGTCGTGAGAACGAGCATGGATGATTTTGCTGTTTCTTACGTTGAACTTTTCATAGAATGACATAATTAAATGAAGTAATCTAATACTACTTTGATTTTAAGTATTCATTGAATGACTTAAATATATGTAGTAAATATTAACTTGAAATTATTAATTGAAACCCGAGGTGGTGTTCATAATTACTTTAATTATACATGTTTATGACTTCTTTGTAAAGTCACAAACATGAAGTCTTTTAATATGAGACTTACAATATAAAGTAAGACGTTAACTTGCTATGTTTTAAGACATATGCATAAAGTCAATGAATTGATCAATGACTTATAACGTATAGTGGGATTATAACTGTTATGTCTTTTGACTTGGTCAAAAATACTTGAGTTATAATGCATGCAATTGTTTTGGTAATTCTATTGTACTATTAAGTTTTACTTTGTTGGTAAATAGGATAAACCAAAGAGTAGATGGTTATCTTAAATATTGTTAGATTAATCTTACAATATTAATTCTAAGGAAATACCATAGTTTTATGGTATATTCAGTTAGAAGAATCAAAATCTATTGGCATTGTTTGATTCAAGATAAATATAGTTTCTTCCAAAACGTTATCAAGGTTAGTAGATTGAGTATAGATTGGATATACTCAATAAGACTCCAACCTAGAAGATTAATAAGACACCATTTTTTATGGAATGTGATGAATCACATTAAGTCTTATAAATGAAGTTCTGAATTTGTTAAACTACTTGTAGAGTGAGTTGTAACAAACTAATGTCAGGAACTGTCAATGTGTTCTGTAATGTCCCAAAAAGAGAACAATGTATTGTCGCTCTACTCGCTGAACTATTTAAATGTAATATTTAAATTTTTAAAGGCAAGTGAGAGTTTTTTAGATCTTGAAAGATTAAATTACAAAATACATAATCTTCTAAAATATACTAGCAAATATCATGATGAGGTTAAAACATGTAAATGATAGACCTCAATATGATGGAATTGTCATTCATAGATCCGTAAGGATATCTCAGATATTTAATATGCTGAGGATTATGAGTTACAGGATCATGGTAAGCCTGTTAATCATGATGATGAATTTACCAAATGTTGAATTGTGGTAAATCAATCATACTATGAATATTGAGATGTTGTCCATAAAGATAATCAACTTTAGATACCTGGTTTATCTTAATAATGAAAATGAGTTTCTTCAAAGGATGGAAACCCTAGTGGTTTAAATTTTTGTGTAGAAATCATATGGACAATATTGTACACATATTTAATGCAAGTCTAGTGATAATAATATTAATCATATTTAAGCAATTAACTATGATTGAATATTCTTTTCTAGATACATTAAATAGAAGTATAAAGATTATAATTGTCTTACTTAGTTTCATTGATATGAAATTTTGACAATGAATATCAAAACTCTTTGTTGTGAATTACTTTTGCGAGGACGATAAGTAATACAAAGTAGTTTATGAATTCAAATAATCTTTGAATATGTACAGACTGCAAGAATCCATGAATGGATATATGCATGCATCTAGGAGATGATTCTTATGTTTAATATTAAATCCATGTTTGATTTAATAATTAAAATAAGATTGCTCATAAGTATTACTGAAAGCTAGTGGGAGTATTATTTATTTTTCTTAAATCTTATATGTTGTATGGGCAACTACATTCCACTTAAATTAAGTTTTAGTTGGGAATGAAACTTCGTTTGTAAGATTTGGAAATAATATATACAACCTTAGAATATATGTTTATTATTATAAACATATGCGGTAAATAAATGAGTCTAATAGAACATGATGAGTACATATCTTTGACAAGATAGTATATGAATGAGATCTTAAAGTCTAACTTGAAGATTCATCATGAACATCATGTTGTGTATAAGGTTGTTGTATCATGCTTGATTACAAGATGATTTAACAATATTGTAATATTTATGTTTGGATTTAGAATTGCATTCCTCTGCCTGGAGTTGCTCCCAGATTCTATACGACAATTGTTGTGTAATTGTCATAGTCAACAAACTTGAGGTTTGGATGACACCAAACAAATAAATATTCAAAGTTTACGGATGTTTAAAGAGCATATTGTTGTACACAATGATGCTAGTATAATTGAGATGACACTCAATTCTAGTCATGGTATTCTTGATGATGACCATGTTGACTAGTTATGCTCAACTAAGAGCATAGTTGCATTATACATTAAAGAATAAAGAATACTTTAAACTTTAAAAGTTTTGAAAGATGATTGTCATATATAGGTGGTTCAGGTTGTCACGCACCTTATGGAATGATATGACAATATCAAGATATGTGTAAACACATACAAGAAATTCACTTATTGAATTTTTTTTTTTTTTTTTTGAAATAAGTATTCTCAAAATTCCTATAGATCAAAGTTAGTTGAAATTATGCTTTGTCAACAAGTATGAGTTGCATGACTTGTGGCAAAATTCATTAACTAAGGATTATCATGTATTGATCTATTTAGTATTTGGATAAAGGATATTGTAAACATTATTATTCAAATGAAATAAAGTATTTTGTTATGTTTATTATTCATTTATTATAATGTTATCCTGTATTTGCATGTTTAAATCCTTGAATAACTTAAGTTATTCTAAATAGTCTGTTGTCAATCAATAACATGGGTATGATATTGAATTAAGACAAATCTGAGTATTAATTAGAATATACTTGAGGGGGCGTTTGGTTGGGGTAATTTGAAATTCCGGAATTTTAAATTCTAGGAAATTTAAATTCTTGAGAATTTAAAATTCCGGAATTTAAAATACCTTCGCATGTTTGGTTGACAGAAATTTATAAATATTTTTTAATTTTTTTAATATAAATTTCATAAATATTCTACTTAAAAGTTTATAAAAAAAGTTTATAAAAAATTTATAAAAAAAATTTATAAAATATTTATAAAAAAAAGTTTATAAATAATTTATGAAAAAAGTTTATAAAAAATTTATTAAAAAAGTTTATAAAATTTTATAAAAAAATTTATAAGAAATTTATAAAAATAAATTATAAAAAAAAGTTTATAAAAATTTATAAAAAAAAAGTTTATAAAAATTTTATAAGAAATTTATAAAAATTTATAAAAAAAAAGTTTATAAAAAATTATTAAAAAAAGTTTATAAAAAATTTACAAAAAAAGTTTATAAAAAATTTAAAAATAAAGTTTATAAAAAAAATTCTTAAATATTTTATTTAAAAGTTTATAAAAAAGCAATAAGAAAAAAAGTTTATAAATTTTTTTTTCAAGCAAATTAAAATTTCTCACTTTTTGGAGACATTTTGATTCTCTCTATTTTGGCAATTCGGGGAATTGTAAATTATTTCAAATGCCCACATTTGAGTTACCAAACAGGACTTTTGAAGGGAATTAAAATGCAAATGCCCCCAATATCCTTCAAATTGCCCCAACCAAACGCCCCCTGAAAGTATATTGATGCGTAGCATGACTAATTTCAGATGATATTCAATGATTTGAATATAGGACTTATCCCACCCGCATGATAATACTTTATGGATCTTTGTCATTAAGTATATCATGGATATTTATCCTCTGACTTGAGATACAAGAGATATGTCATGGATGTAGTGCATTTTTGTGAAGCAATCTAACGCTACACGTAACTGGTAGTTATAAGGGTTGTTTTCAAAAGTGTTGCGAAATTTATGAATCCTGCTTGTAGTCAAAATATGATTTGTTTCCTTCAAATTTATTTTGAAGTATAATACTACTGGGCCCCTCGTAGGATTGTTAAGATGTTTGTATGGCCATACCCAAGGTCTTCTGTTCAGAAGAATTGGTAATCTTAATAAATCATATAAAGCGAGAAACAGAATAGTTAATTAAGAAATGAGTAAGATCCATATTCTTATTAACATGGTATTAGAAGCAAAAGGATGAATATGATGATGAATCATCAAACTTGGTTTTTCTCCAGAAAACCATACACGAGTTGTACCGGGGGCATTGGCGTGTTGCTAGACGCTAACCAATGTCATTTCAAGTTTTGTAAACATATCCAAGTGGGAGCTGTTGGAAATGTATATATTTACAAACATGTGAATGTCCGGATTCGAACTCGTGACCACGGGATTGCACACATTAGCGAATGAGAATTAAAGTTAATAATTAATGTTTATGTTTACGATTAATTATTGCACATTAAGTCCGGTTAACGATCGTTAAGTATTTAACGGAAAAAAATGACTAACGACCGTTAAATGAAAAGAGAAAGGACTAGAAATGGAAAACTTGGAAAAGTTATGGGTTTTCCCTTGGGCTTGTCCTATGGCCGGCCAAGGGTAATGGGTTTCAACCCAATCCCTAACTTGTTCCGAAAGTATTCCAACTACTATATAAAGAGGGTTAGGTTCTAGGGTTTCATACACTTGTGCATTGAATTAACCCTAGATCTCTCCTCTCCTCTCTCTTGTCCCATTCTCGGCCGAACACCCCAAGTAAGGGAGTTTGGTTTCATTTTTCTTAAACGAGGACTTGTGTTAGATCTAGCAATCGCTTGATTCGTTGGTTAATTCGTGTGTACAAGAACGTGGTTGTAAGACACTATTCTTACACCATATTGGTTTGAGTTGTAGAAAGGTAAGGGACAACTCTCTAATCCACTTCTTGGTCTTGCTCAAGAGATTTGATATTCGCAAGAGGTACGTTATGCATACTTTCAGTTAATTAATTTATTTGTTATGATCTTTAGTCTTCCGCTGTGTACTCTTGATGTCTTTATGTTTTATTGTATTTTATATATCATAAACTCAACAGTACGAGCCCATTCAGTGTAGTTAAAGCCAAAACGCCAATTATCAGAACCACCAACAATGACTCTTCTAGAATTCTGAAAGGGATTCGGGTGTCTAAAAGGCTCATTGGTATAGTTGAACCCAAAGTTCCAATTTTGGGGACCCTGTTGAACGTTCGGGTTACTTGATCCAACTGCCAATATTGCGGCAATTATGGTTATTTGAATTACTAGTTGTGTGTTCATCAAAGACATTTTACTTCACTTTGAGCTTTCGTCAAATGGAAGAAAAAGCCTTGAAAGTAATGAAAAATTAGCTTGATGTTAAGTTTGGAAAACATGTGTTTATATAGAGGTTATTTGAACGACGAATTAAACTAACAAATGGAAATGAGCCTAATTTGGCTCAGTTGGGCTGCTAAAATGTTGAGAACTTGTTGATCTTTTTTAAGTTCTTGTGTTCTCCTTTGTTTGTGGCTTATCAGAAAGTTCAGCATGTCTTAGTGGAGCTCGTAGGTAGAATAATAAGACGAATACTTCAACTTCTTTCAAGAAAATCTAACTTTTTTGTAGATTTTTTCTTTAACTTTTAAATAGTTAATGTAGAGTTGTAGACTAGGAATACTGATTAGTGGAGCTCGTAGGTTGAATGTTAAAGACTATTGATGTATAATTTTCCACTAGGAAATAAAATTGGTGAAGGCCGAATATACGTAACAAACTTTTTCAAATTAACCAATATACGTAACATACTTATTTTATTCTCTACATACGTAATATACTTTCAAATACTTACCAATATACGTGATATTGACAGGTTACCAATTTTTAAAGTTACAGTAATGGTCCCTGTCGTTTGCGTTAACTTTTACCGTTAGTCCTTTGACATTTTTTAACTTAAAAAAGTTACAGTAATGGTCCATGTGGTTTACTTTGACTTTCTCCGTTAGTCCTTTGACTTTTATCTTTTTTATATACGTTTTTATATATGACTTTATACACATTTTTATATACGTTTTTATGCACATTTTTATACACGTTTTTATACACTTTTTTACACACATTTTTATACACGTTTTTACACGCTTTTTATACACTTTTTTACACGTTTTTATATACGTCTTTTACACAATTTTACACACATTTTTATATACGTTTTTTACACGTTTTTTACACACGTTTTTATATACGTTTTTTACACGTTTTTATACACATGTTTTTAAATACGTTTTTTTACGCTATTTTGTGCACGTTTTTATATGCGTTTTTTTACACGTTTTTATGCACGTTTTTATACACATTTTTATAGACGTTTAAAAAACTTTTTTTATAAACGTGTATAAAACCGTGTTAAAAAAACGTATAAAAAACCTTGTATAAAAAAGTGCATAAAATCATGTCAAAAACGTATATAAAAACGTGTAAAAAATGTGTATAAAAACATGTAAAAAGCGTATATAAAATCGTGTATAAAAACGTGCATAAAATCGTGTAAAAACATATATAAAAACTTGTGTAAAAAACGTGTATAAAAACATGTAAAAAAAACGTGTATAAAAACGTGTAAAAATGTATAAAAACGTGTTAAAAAACGTATATAAAACTCTGTATAAAAACGTGCATAAAATCGTGTAATAAAATGTATTTAAAAATATGTGTAAAAATGTGTACAAATGTGTATAAAACGTGTAAAAAACGTACATAAAACCGTGTATAAAAACGTGCATAAAAACGTGTATAAAAACGTGCATAAAAACGTGTATAAAAACGTGCATAAAAACGTGTAAAAAATGTATATAAAAATGTGTATAAAAAAGTGTATAAAAATATGTAAAAAAAACATGTAAAAACGTATATAAAAAAGATGAAAATCAAATGACTAACAGTGAAAGTCAAAGCAAACCACATGGACCATTACTGTAACTTTTTAAGTGAAAAAATGTCAAAGGACTAACGGTGAAAGTCAACAAAAACGACATGGACCATTACTGTAACTTTTCAAAGTGGTAACCTGCCAACATTACGTATATTGGTAAGTATTTGAAAGTATATTACGTATGTAGAGAATAAAATAAATATGTTACGTATATTGGGTAAATTTGAAAAGGTTTGTTACGTATATTCAGCCTTCATTCAAATAAAATAGTTAAAGTTGATGCTAAGTTTTACAAATTTATTAGATTGTTTTCAAATTTTTGCCCAACTAGATTGGAAATAATCAAATAAGTAAAAAAATAAAAAATAATAATAAAAAACAAATAGGGACCTATCTTTTAAGTATGATTGTGAAATTTACGGCCTATAACACTATCACGGTGTTCTTTAACTAAATAGTAGTATATTATGTACACGTTATTTTCACATGCTTTATTACACTATAAATACAAGGAAATAATTTGCACGTTCAATATTTTGATTGACACATTTCATATTATGCATTAACTTGTTATACTATACATATATTTTGTTTTAACCGATTGTACATATGAGTGTCCCAATCAAAAGCTAATGTGTACAAATCATTTCCCATAAATAAAAGCTTATAATGTATAAATTAATGATACTAAATATGTTAGCAGTGATTCAATGTCAACGCAATGATCACATAATAGAAAATAGTCAAAATACTATTGAATTACATGGTCAAACAAAGCTGTGTGGATGATAGCTTCCACTAAGAGCAGTTATTCTTGCAGGAATATGACCAAGAAAATGATGTAATGAATATGAAATCATTTATCATTAACAGTCATTTTTAGTTATTAACTTGTTTTCGTTTGCTTAAGCCCAATAAGATGGTCCAAAACTCCAAGGGTTATACTGAATGTTTTAGCCTAATGGCCCAATAACGGTTGAGCTTATGTAGTTATGTATATGCTTATTAAGAAAACTAAACGATTACCCGTGTCTCGTGCATAGCAACACGATTTTATAACGGTATAGTTATAATAATATTTTAGTTACATAAAACGTTACACAAAACACTTAACTAAAATATCATTATAAGTATATGCAGCTATAAAATCTCGTTGCTATACACTGATAATCGTCTAGTATATTATAGAAGAGAGTAGTATGATTTTTTGAAAACTACTATTAATTATAAAAAGTATTCTCACTCACTGATTTGTGTTAAGGCCCATGCGTGTGTTTTGAAACTTTATAAAGTATTCTCATTGATTTTACAAATGTGTGTTTGCTGTTTGTGTTAAGGTCCATGCGTGTGTTTCAAAACAAGAGGACCAAGAACATTACTTAAAAATTAAGAACTTTTAAAAGATTAAAGATTAAAGAATGTTATGCATGTTTTATAAGTAATTAAAATAAGATAAGTAAACAAATGAATGTATGAAAAACCCTGCACATGAGTGTTTATGTTTCAGTGAGCTTATACAATTACAAGTGATACTGTGATAGTGTATTGATTTGTTTACGATTGCAGGTTATACAACTTAAGTTTGTAACTTGAATTTCTTGGCATGGATCATTAAAACCTGTCATTTAATGTTAAAGTTACATGACTTTGTTAGGGAGCGGGGGGACGAACTATGACCAACTATAGTTAAATGACTCCTTCCTCCCACTAAATATTTACGTTTTGTTTTCAAGTGTAAAATTTTAAAAATCTAAAATTTAAAGAATTAAAAGGATAGGATGGGAAGGGCAAAGTAGGAGATGACATAATAAAAAAAGTGGTTATTTATTTTTGTGTTCTTGAGTTATTTTTTAAAGTAGTACGGAAAGGAAAGGACGTACACAAATTACCAATATACCCTCGTATTACCAATATGCTACTTCACAAAAACAAGAAGCTAATATATATGCATATATTCAATCCAACGAATCTGCACAAAAACTGTTTATGCTTATATTCATAATGTGTAAACAGATTTTACAAACAATATACTTATGTTAATGTGTAAACAGATTTTACAAACAAATATTACAAACAATATACATTATGTTATTTGGCACTGCAGGTATGATTGGGAAAGATTCAAAAACATGTCGGCCCTTCATTTAAAGGAGGTATATGGGAGGTATGCCAATCTGTGAGCTTATATGTAATCTTTATTCTTTGTTCCCATATGATGACAAGCCTTATTCCCTCTTCATTATTTTGTTTTAGGTCATTTCTGAGTATCCACTGACAAAAATGACGCCTGAAGAACAAAAAGCTTCATTAAGAGAGATGCATGCTGAGTTGGTGAGAAGGTTGGATGATGGTATTTCCGCAATCATTTTCCTTCACAGTTATATTATTTGACAAATATAGATAGTGCATGAAAATTAAGGATAATATAGTAATTTAACAAAAGCCCATGATGTTTAATACCGATTTTCCTTCCCAATCCGCCCAAAATTGGACGAAACAAAAAAACACTAAAAAGTCTATCCCTTCCCTCCCTCCCACCTTCCCGTCCCCTACCTTTCCATCTTAAAAAAACTCAAGAACGCCTCTTTTTATTTCTCTTCCCCTCCCCTTCCATTACTTTAAAAAAAAAAAAAAAAAAAAAAAAAAAAAAAAAAAAAAAGCGTTAGGCGTCAGAAAATTAAGAGAATCTTGATACTATTTCATTCACAAGGTGTTCATGTAATATTTTTTATTAGTTGTCACGTGTGTTCTTATGAAAAAATAATTTTGCAACTCGAATTTGTTGCGGTGTAAGATCACTAGAACCAGCCATTTAATGTTAAAGTTATATGACTTTGTAATAGGGGTGGGGTGGGGTGGGGGGAGGTATATAGCCCAACTATAGTCAAATCCCCCCACCCCCAAACACACACACATCAAACTTTTAGACGTAAAAATAATCTTGACATCGTTTCATGCACAAAGTTTTCATCTAATTATTTTTATTAGTTGTCATGTGTTTTCTTATCCAAAATTCAATTTTGTAACCCGAATTTGTTGGCGTGTGAGATCACTAGAACCAGTCATTTAATTGTTGAATATAAGCTTTATCAAGATTGAAGGACCTAAAGTGTTATCTCTCCAAAGTTAAAGGGCTAAAGTTGTACCCGTGTAGATACTTCAAGGGAGTAAAGGGTTCTATGGATTCTCAAGGCTATATAAGCTCAAGATATTCCATCTCTCTTCATTATCTCAAGAATATCTGTGTGTTTTAGAGCGTGTATCTCTCTCATAAGTTCTGATGTGATTGTGAGTTTGAGGGAAACCCTTCAGTTGTTTTGTATCATCTGGTTTCTGTATTGTAAACAATAACTTGATATCTTAGCAATTGATTCATATAATAAAAGAGTGAGCCAAGGGGTGGTTAGCTGGGTTCATTCTAAATCAGTTTTGTGGTTGAAATTGGCTTTGGTTTATACGTTTTTACATGGTATCAGAGCCAGGTTGCTCTATACCGAAGCTTTAAAAGGTTTTTTAAAATTAGGGTTTCCTTCATATTTTGGGGGTTCTTGATCTATTGTTTAGATATGGTTTTTGGGATTTATTCCTGTGGTTTTGAGTTTAGATTGATCAGATCTGAAGAGTAATTTGTTTTTTCAAAAATTAGGGTTTTCTAATTTTTGGGGGTTTTTCGATTCTGGTGGTTATTGGTTCAATTGATGACAGATCTTGTGATCTTGTTAATCAATTGAGTCTCGGAGTATTGTTTCTTGATTTAATTAGGGTTTTCTGTATCAAACCCTAATTCAGGTTGTATTATTGGTTGTTATTGGGATTAAGTATTGTGGTTCTTGATTGTATTTGGTTATATTGTTTGTGATTCTTTAAGTTTCACTTATTCTTGATCTCTTACCTGCTGTTTCAGGTGTTGATTTCCGCTGCATTTGTTTCTATGTTGGATCTTCTTGATCTGGTTGGAAGCTTGTGTGGTTGTAACACCTCTCACGCTTTTCCTTTAGTTTTTTATTTGTTTTTTGATTAGGATTGTTCGGAGGTTGAGTAGTTTAAGGGATTTGTTGATTGGAGTTGGTTGTGGTTATTGGTGGTTACTTGTGCTTGAGGAGATACAAGGTGTTTGTTCTGTTTTATTTCTTGTTGGTTTATTTCTGGTTGTTTTCTGTTTTGTGTGGGTTCTTGTCTTGACATCATGGTTGATGGTCAAGATCCTAGGGGGCCCTGAAGGGGGTAGTAGTGAATTAAAATTGGATATATATGACCCTTTATATTTGCACCCTCAAGACATTGGTGCTCAGTTGATCACCTTCAAACTTGAAGGTACTGAGAACTATAAGGTCTGGTCTGCTGCTGTGCAGTTGGCCTTACATACTTGAAATAAACTTGGGTTTATTAATTGGAAATGTGTTAGAGAT